>AZYI01000168.1:0-191787 GCA_000587855.1 Mucor irregularis B50 | reverse complement strand
AACTCAATGATGTGGCCAGCACCTTTTATCACCTCTGCCAAAGCTGATTTTTGCGCAAGAAAGTCTGGTTGGGATCCGAGAAGATGACGAGCGCAACACTCATTGTCATCTCTCTTCTGATTTTTCAGACAGTCTGCTCTAAAATCTTTGCCTGGTCTGTGCTTGTCTTTCTCGGGCCAAAGATCTCTTTCCTTTAGGATTGTCTTCATTCCTTTAACAAGTTTGTGCTTGGTATCAACTTGCTTTTTAGCATAATCCACTGCTTGTTGAGCTTCATAGCTACTTCTCGTAATTTTTTTTAATTCTTTGTGAGCCTTGTCACAGTCTCCTACCCTTATTCTTCTAGTGATCATTTGAAGCTGTCTTTCATTGTTCTTGTCCATAAAATAGGTTGACCTCATAGAAACCTGATCAATGTCAACAATTTTATCGTTTAAAATAATGCGTCCAGAAGCTACAGAGAGAGCATCTTCAGGGATAGCATTGTGATTGGAACTTTGGTCAAACAAGAAAACAGCTTTGCAACTGGGATGTAATTCCTCAAAGATAGGGATGGCTTCTTCTTCCAATTGTTTGATCATATCGGAAGCTTTCCACCAACGCCCTCCCGACTTGGCAAAAGGCCACGATTGACATGAGCAGAAGACGACGAGGGAGGAGATTAAATTAAGGGTTCATAGATGAAAGCACCTACCATCAAGGAGCCTCCCAATCCTATCCACTTTTCACTGATCTCTGCCTTCTAGCCAGAATCCTCTTCTACAGTCGTTTGCATAAAAAGTACTTTCTTCTTGTGCTACCATGGGCTCCCTCTTCCAGCGTCGGTCGAGTTGCATACGATATCATGCGTTGAACCCTTTTGATGTGATACTGTGCAACACCAGAGACTCAGCGATGTTCTTGTGAGTGAAGTCGCGATCGATCATTAAAAATTGCGACATTGCCAGAAGAATGTTTGAGCAGATCAAGATGTTTGTGACGATTTCAAGATCAACGTTCTTCCTTAATCGGATCAAGTTTTTTAAGATTTGAAGGCTTCGGGAATAATTCGTATTAGCCATTTAGTATCTTCTTCCACCCAAATTTTCTTACAACGCGGCTACCTCGTTTCAAATTGCGTGACATGCTGAAATTGTGTGAATTATTTGTACAGGAGATAAAATAAATCACAACGTATTCTCCTTCTAGCTAAACACTAGAAGGTACTCCTCATACCTGAGAGCTCATATAAAGGTGGATGCTTCAAGTTGCCGTACATTTCAGCTGTATAAAGATGCACCATAAACTGTAGCATAAGTAAATTTTTTCAGGCGGCATTCTTACATTTTTTTCATTCAAAGTCAGCAATGTGCCTTTCTTCAATTTTGCATAAAACAAACTGTTCCAAGGGTTATGTGGATTATAGACCATGATGATAACTTAGAGAGGAAAGAGATTTACTATATTATATTATATTGTGGATATTTCAACAAGATGAGTGACCTCAGGTGCTACCGAGTTCGAAACAATTTCTAGACTGTCCTGACCATTAATACAAAAAAGATTGAAAAAGATTTTTTTTACAGATGTTTATTCACAGACTTATAAACTTTTTAGTAAGGGAAGTATCACTGATAGTTAGAAATTGTATTTTATGATGTCAATTTTTATCCCAACGCCGTTGGTTGAGAGACTTCAAATAAGCATTATGAAATATGATTGCAAATTTAGAAGCCCAGGGAATCTTGTCTCAAGCGTCCAAATTTGATTGACACTTGCCATGTGATCCCGGTTCCAATTTATATCACAGACAATACACCTGTGCACTGGGTGGAATTGATTACTGATTGCACCTTGAAAAGTTGCGACTTTACAGTTTGCGATTTACCCAGAGTCCACTTTATGCAAAAGCTGTCAGACTGGCTGTATAATAGCTGTTCGACCCCAAAAATGTTGATAAACGCTTTCGCTAATCAACGCCCGTTTTTCCAAGGCACATACGCTGGGTCACCCTTGAGGAAGGGCCTGGAATTTTTTGAGCTCCCTCATTCTTTTATCAGGATTGTTGGCTGCTTTTCTTTGTTATGCCCCATCCTTGATCTGGCTAACCGATTCTTTCATGGAGTTCTTCCATAGGAGGTTTTCCATAGTGGTTTCTTCTGCTGCAAGCTAGTTACTCTCATTAACCAAGCTGACCAAATTTGACTTTGTCTTCAAACCATGTAATACTATTGTCATGAAGCAAAGTAGACGACTCCGAATCCTTTTACATTCTTTACACAATAATTCCTTGGTTAGAGCTGTTGCTGTGGCAGGTTATCCACCAAAGGTTGTGGTTATAACCTAATGTTCATTATCAAACCTGGTCAGAGTGTAACTTATTTGTATTGAATGTAAGAAGAAAGAGCAATCTTGTACCCAACTGGAATCTAAAGAATTAGGGGGAAACTTGATCTGCGTGCGGAAAATGAATTCATCAATTTCATTGTTGAGATATCACAAAATAAAAAGACGACTACAATATACATCCACATTTGATCTGTTGGAAAATCTATATACATATTTTCATTAATAAAGACTGTAGTCGCCTTCAATAGTTGGTACTGAATTGTATATAAATTGTCGATTGCCAGCTCCATTTCTTGTATTAAGATCTATACATATTATAGATGGCAATTTATATGATGACTTGATTGACGTAGGTTCATGAATACGTATAATATACGGTAGATTCAAACGATTTAAAGCTATAGCAATATAATGTACACAGTCATTGTTTACTTGCTCTTTTTTCGTAAATGACTCAACACTCAACGAAATCGCTAATCAAGTGAAGACGTATTAATTATTTTTCAAGTAATTTAGTGGCCAAAAGAAGATCTTCGAAGGGAATCATGCCATTTTCCGATTTGTTACACACACCCAAAAGGGAAAGGTTATGTAACATTTGTTTTGCTGCAAAAACAAGGTAACAAAATTACTGTACAATTTTTATTTCATTTTTTGTCCATCTAATAACATAATTATCATCTTTCGGAACCGAGTTGAGATACTTGTTGGTTACAAATTACGTCTACGTATCAATGCAAACAATTTTCAATTTTAAAAAATTGTCTTTTTGAAGGAGTTTGACGAGGCGGCGGGTAGAAAAGCTTCAACTGATACGTATTTCATCTGAAAATGAAAATGATGTCGATGTAATATCTGTTTTCTCAGGCTATTATGTAGTTAGTGCTGAATAAGTATGAGATGGTCACTGTGTATGTACCATTGAAACAAAGAACAATACATATCCCTAACATTAACATGTCCTCTCTTGACTCAAAACGCGTTATGTACGCTTCTTTAGAATGCAATTAGCAACAAATGTTGAAAGAAGGGCATCAATATTGAATTTTAATTAGTGGTCGCGATGGTGCTTTGTTCATATCAACAGAGAGTTTAATGATAAGAAGAATAGCAAATCTCTCACAACAACATCTTTCATCTGTTTGATCTGGGTATATTATCTTTGTGCTTACCCAGTTTTTTCACCACCCAGCTGTAAAAGTAAACAAACTATGTACGCTAGCAGTTTAAGTACGTTAGAAGTGATGAAACGGATGACAAATTAGCAAAGGCGCTATGTTTGTCGATCAGAAAAAGAATAAAAACCAATCATTCGGATTCCTATGACCGAAAACACGCTATAATAATCATATTTGTAGATCTAACTTTATTTTACCTTGTATTGGTTGGTACGTTTATCTTCTTGGCTGTACTACTAAACAATCAATACAGACGTGCTCACTGTTAAATTGTTGCAAGAGCGACCGGCTTACTTAACCCCAGTCGCTCCCTATAATAACTATATTTTTTTTTTGGAAAAAAATAATTCTGCATTTCCTTTTTTCCTGCTCTAAATATTTTTGCCAGACCCAAAGAGAAAATTAGAGTAGAATATAAGCTTTGTACAACAGAAGCACAAAAGTGGTAAGTTGGCAACTTTTACATATTAAAACTCCACTAAGAACGAGGGAAACCTTAAATCAAATGAACATGTTATTCTTCCTCTTCTTCTATTATCCTTTCTTTATAATAAAAAATACATTTCATAGAATAGAGAAAATAAGAAAGAAATAGTCGGGTGCTCTCTCTCTCTCCTTTTATTTCCAAAAAAATATGTCTTCAGTTCATGACTTCAATATACCCACCATTTCAACAACCACTTCAACACCGACCAAAAGCATAATCTCAAACGAGATCTCGCCTCAACCCAATTTACTCTCCATTGAAGAGTCAAATGGTCGTAGCTTCACCCTTAAAAAACCAACCAAAGAGGAAGAAGAGGAAGGAACTCCAACGATACCCCTGATTGAACATCACCGTCACTATACCAAAGATATGACTATAAAACAAGGTTTAGTTCTCTGTACACGCACGGAAGAATGGTACACCAAAAAGAAGTCAACCATGCGAGAAGTGCAGTTACGAAAGACAAGACTCCGCTGGAGACAGTTCAAAGCTGTCTTGAAGCGAGATAGAATAGAACTTTATCACATTACAGTAAGTTTCGATTTATGCATAATGTAGTCAACAACAACTATATGATATAACCTCACTTATTAAAAAAAAAGTATAGACCGTTATCATTACAGCATCAAAATTAGCGCATGTTATCTATTTAGACAATCAATACCCTTATCGCAAAGTAAAACTTTCACTTATTTCGCCACGAGATTATATTTGGTGTTTGGAGTTCAATCATTATGAAACCAAAAGTCTCATCACATACCAGTTTCAATCAACGAATCTATCAGAAGCTCAAGATTGGTACATGGCAGTATACCATGTCCTTCCTGTCAATATATTATGTAAAAACCCTATACCACCTTTGATTGATATCTATGTTGTCCTACAGCGAGAACAGCAGCAGCAGGAAACTTTGGAACAACCGTTAATCATACGAATACCCCTGGAAATGATATTAAAAGCCTCTCAAGACGAAAACAACACTCAATTTAACATCAACACAAGCGATATAAAGCCTGTTATTTGGAAACTGTTTAAAAAGAAGGATTTGCTGGGAATGTTGAATATCTATGGAGACAACAACCGATCCTCACTGAATCAATTGAGACTATGTTGGCGAAGTGTAGAGTCTACAAAACTATCAGGTGATGGTGCGGCATCGGCCGTCAAGGCAACAGCCATTTCCATCTCTACACCTGCTGATGGAGAACACGTAGAATGGATATCGGAAAATTCGGAATTAGTAGGGCCGCAATTAATAGAGCAGGTAACTTCAAACAAATTTGCATTGAAAAAAAATGGAATGTGTAACTTGAAAAGATTGAATATTGTTGTATACAGAAACATCGTTTGGAGTTACGCACAGCTGATATAGAGGATAATGAATGTTGTACCAAGGTTTGTTTATATTAATTCACGACATAGATCATTACTGCTGATTTTAATTTTTAACTTTTCGGACAACAGGCTAAGAAGACGATTGTTGCATTTGACGGTCTACTGATACACAAGCAATGGCAATCTGCTGCTGGGGTTGGAGGAAAATGCAAAAAAACTACTTATTATGGCATTTTGTACGGCCATCACTTGTTTTTCTTGAAAAATCGTATTACTATTACTATAAGCGGTTAAGAGATCGCCAGCTTGAGCAACACATGCATGGCATAGAAACCGGCCAAAAAAGTACGGGTGGCAACAGCTGGTTTTCTGCGACAACGGGTGGAATTCATCTACATCAATATCAAAAGAAGAAAAAACCAGCAAATAATGCCCAAAAGAAGAAGAGTTGGCAATATGTAAATCATTCCACACCCAACTTAACGCCCTCTGATACCGACACTATCGAGAATTCAACTTCGCCTTTTGCAAATGCAGCACCTGACCCTATTGTGTTGATAAATAGTACACATGTTCTCGACTTAAATCAAGTCTTTCGAGTGCAACCTATGCAACTAGCCAATAATAAGAAGGACGTTACATTTGAAGTCCATATGAAACGGCAAAACAAGATATTATACTTTGAGGCACCAAATACTCAAACAATGTTGGAATGGATAACCATCATAGGAAGCAAATTGAGATTGGACCCTTCATTGTTGATAGGACATCATAATGGATTTGAAAATCATCAATCTCGACCAGAGAATGTCAAGGATATCTTGGTAAGTTGAGCAAACATGTACAGTGTGTGCTCGTTTAAGCTATTGACTTTGTGTGTGTGTGTGTATTAGCAATCTGGATTACTCTATGTTAAAAAAGACTTTGAAAGCACGTTTCAGCCACAGCATTGTATCCTAGCCAAAAACAAAAACGGCAGCGCACTCATGATGTTCAACACGCTAAAATATAAAAAGCAATGGTGGATGCGTTTTGGTGAAAATAGCGAACAAAGGGAATTCTTGCCCGTGTACGAAAAGAACCGACAATTGATTCAATTAGAAGACGCCTACATCTATTCTGGCGATCCATGTATATTAGACAAGTTGGTGGTGTCACACGTATCCAAGACAGAGCCGGCAAGGTATTACAAAGACGGAGCAATCACGGGAGGAAACACCACATCCGACTGTGTATTCGTAATTTGGAAAATTGCCAAAAAGCACTTTGTCCCCAATTTTCGAGAATATCTGTCCTTGTTGAAACTAGGTCATCACTTGGGGAATAGAGGTACTTCTTGGGTGCTTAAAGCTCGGAGTCGACAGGAGCGTGATGAATGGGTTTGGGCGTTGCATAAAGAGTTTGGCATATTAAAGTTGTAATAAAAGTAACCATGCTCGAGAATGTGTTGAGCAATATGTATGTAGGCAAGCAGTACGTAAAAAAAAAAACTTAGGTTGATGAAAGAGAATTTTATATTTGGTATAGGCTCAAACCTTACAATTCCTTGTGACTCTCTCCAAGGCAATGATGACGATTGCTCTTCCATAGTAACAACTTCATTGTTATACCATGATCTTTTTCGGTGTACAATATCATTTTGAGCAAGTGCTGAGTACAATTGTAGTTTATTATGCAACTTTTTTAAGATGATTAGAATAGTTTAAACACCGTGAAATCGACATTAGCATAATGAACCGATTGAGGCGTTGTCTGTCTCCAGATTAAAATTCCAAAAAAATATTTCCCATCGCTTTTCTCTCTTCTCTCTCTCTCTCTTTTAATTTTTTTTTTGTTTTTTTGCATACAATAACAACAACAGCAGATAAGAAAAGTTGACACATTAATTTCATACTCCACAAAAAAAAGTAATACACAATGTCGAGATTAGAAACTTTCAATGAGTCTCGTCATAAAGGAAGAGTCAAGTTTTTCAACTCTCGTAAAGGGTACGGCTTTATTTTACCAGAAGGGAAAGAAGGCGAAGAAGCAGAAGGTATACATAGTATATATTTTTCCTGCAGCATGAATACTGGTTACTCAACACACATGCCTTAGAAGTATTCGTCCACCACACCGCTATACACAACAATGGAGGGTTCAAAAGTCTAGCAGAGGTATATATCTATATCTGAGTTGAGTTTACGCATGATCTACACTACTAACAATAACCCCGCATTTTATTTCATAGGGCGAAGAGGTAAAATCGATTCAGATGATATCATCTGTGCGCGCACACACAATCACATACACACGCTAAGTTGAAACCATATGCTCCTTTCTATGTATAGGTTGAATATGATATAGTCCAAGGACCCAAAGGCATGCAGGCTTCGCATGTCACAGGAATAGGAGGAGGTTTTGTTCAAGGTGATCCCAGAACACATCATCAGCCGCAATATCCCACCAGCAGGTAAGAAAATAATTAATCGTTCTTGTAGTAGTAGTAGTATCTATTCATTGTGTATTAACCATGAATGCATCATATTGTTGCGTCAGCGGTAATTATCGTAATCACAATAATGACAATAGGGGAGGTCCATACAATAATGGAGGTGAATTAGGTATATATAACAAATGATATTGTAGTGTATTAATTCCCCGATGTTACAGGTTACGTGTTTGACCCTTACGGTGGTGGAAATTACGGATACGCTATGCCAGGATATCAATATATGAACATTCAACAGCCCATGTACGCGCAACAGTACGGGCATCCACCAATATTTCCTCAATACGGTATGGGCTATATCCCACAAAACAACAACAGTAAAAATATTGGAGAATCTACTACTAGAAGTCAACAACCCTATTACCCACCCAACGATTACTCACAACAACAGCCGCAACCACAGCAACAACGAACGATACCGATGTCCTCTTCTTCATCTTCACTAGATAATCATGAAAATACGACCCAATAAAAAAATTACTACATGTTGTTTACAACATACGTTAACGTGAGCAGTAAAAGAGGGTGTGGTTCGTGCAGGGAGTGTGGTGGTACAAAAGAACGATGGGCAAAGATCTACCCTCTATTCTGTACGACATGTAATAAATTGACAAGATGCCTTTTTCTTTGATTTCATAAAGTATAATTACACTATTTTTTTATTCCTTTTTTTATATATGTAAATCTTGAAATATGTATAAGAAGGGGTGGATGGTATCATTTCAATTATTTGTATTTTTTTTCTTTTTAAATGTATTGTACAGCGGCACGGTTTGTTGTAGCAGTGTTATAATAGTAAGGGAATTGAAAGTGATGATGATGATTTACCTGAATGCTATGATTATACACAGGTTGTGGCATGAATGGTAAACGTCTATAATTGTTGTTGTAGAATGCTTTTACGGAAGATGTAGGGGGAATGATCATTTTTTTACTGCTGCTAGAGTCGCTCAATTTCTTGTTATATACAGGTTTCTTATTTTTTTCCAATAGAGCTCCCAGAGGTATATCATCTTCTTCATCTTCTTGAAATTTTATTAGTTTTTCTTTATTGGAAATCATAGGTGGGTGGCCAATGATACGCGAAGAAGAAGAAGTGGTCGTCTCGAGCTGCTGTTGCAAAGTGACCAGCATGTTGCGTAAATGAAGACCTTCTAAAAGTGGCAATGTGTTTCGACGGAGTTTCTGATGGGTAGCACAATATAAAGTCCATTGGTGATGCGCATCGTTGGGTCCATCGGTTATAATTGTTGTCGTACTCGGGATATACATGGCACGTCGATTTAGCAGCTTTTTTTGTTGACTAATTTGATCCATGCTTCGTTCTCGTTTTAGCGCGAGTGGGGGTGGCTGTGGCGGGAAAGAAGGCACAATTTGATCGTCATCATCCATGTTACTGCTACTACTACTGCTGCTGGTGGTGGTGGTGCTGCAGGTACTCACACTTTCGGAGTCTTCATCAGAAGAAGCATCTCCTTGTTGTTGTTGTCCTTGTTGTCCAATGAGTTCGAAGGCTCTTCTCTTTTTAT
Organism: Mucor irregularis B50; assembly: GCA_000587855.1. Taxonomy (NCBI): domain Eukaryota; kingdom Fungi; phylum Mucoromycota; class Mucoromycetes; order Mucorales; family Mucoraceae; genus Mucor; species Mucor irregularis. Next base: position 182,439 of record AZYI01000168.1, on the reverse strand, counting down.
GTGGTGGAGATAAAAGCTGCAGAACTTTAGACCATTTGGAATAACTATCGGATTGAGCGGCCTGCTTGTGATGATCGATGGCATTATTATTTGCAGCAGCAATGGTTGTTTTACTGTATGGAGGAGGAGGAGATTGACGTTTGGTTTTTCTGTTGATCATTTTTAAGTGAATAAAAAATAATAAAAAAAAGAAAAGGAAGCAAATTACAGAAAGTTGGAGTGTGTACGTGAAGGCACAATTTGATCGTCATCATCCATGTTACTGCTACTACTACTGCTGCTGGTGGTGGTGGTGCTGCAGGTACTCACACTTTCGGAGTCTTCATCAGAAGAAGCATCTCCTTGTTGTTGTTGTCCTTGTTGTCCAATGAGTTCGAAGGCTCTTCTCTTTTTATGTGGTGGAGATAAAAGCTGCAGAACTTTAGACCATTTGGAATAACTATCGGATTGAGCGGCCTGCTTGTGATGATCGATGGCATTATTATTTGCAGCAGCAATGGTTGTTTTACTGTATGGAGGAGGAGGAGATTGACGTTTGGTTTTTCTGTTGATCATTTTTAAGTGAATAAAAAATAATAAAAAAAGAAAAGGAAGCAAATTACAGAAAGTTGGAAAGAGTTTAAATATGATTGTTATTCCAATCCCGAGAGAATATAAGGGCTAGAACGCGCACACACGCTAAAAAACTGGGTTCCTGATATAATAAACTTTTACACCATAATGCAAAAAAAGTCCAAACAACCCGTCCAACTTACCGATTCTGGGCCCAGACAAATAATTAATTATTTCCAAACTGCCTTTTTTGGATGAGATTTGGATAAATCATCTCCTGGAACACTGCTCAACTACACGTGTATGAAGCTTGGATCGCTGTATATGTACATACCTACCTACGTGGGATGAACGAGGGGGGTTGCATGGTATGGACTCTTTGGTATTTTTAGCCATGGACATCCTGATATTTATTTTTATAGAAAAAGTGATTTTCTACTGGTTAATACATGCTTGAACCGATGCTGCACCATGTATCAAACAAATAATAGCATAGATCAAATCAACATTTTTTTCTATAAATACGTTAAAAAAAAAAGAATATTATGTGCTTGGTACGTAAATACTTTGCAATGTTATTTTTAAAATTGTACATACATACATGATGCATTGTTTCGTCTATCAGTTGGGAGGAGCAGTAACTAACTACTTAAGGAGGAGTAAACGTCATGATTTATTGTATCAGTACATACCCTTTTTTTGCGTAACCTCGATCTAGCAATAAAAGAATTGCAATATCATGTATGAAATAAATAAAAGAGATATTTTCAATGATTGCCAGTGTAACTCTTATATTATGTCCCGTTTTCACGGTTGCTGTACGTAATTAAGCTGGGCTCTCGTTTATATAAGCGATCAATTAATGTTTATCCATATTAATACAAAATGCCAAGTGTATATTCTGCCCACAAGTGTGAGAAGTCGTACTACTACTAAAGTGCACAGTGCGTAATTTAAAAAGAATCACACCCGTGAATTCAGTATTATGTACTAAGAGGCGGATCTTTGCAAATATAAATATACGCTAGTGTATGTACGTAGTGAATTATGAGTGGCAATGTGCCAAGACTTGAAGCATAAATTTAATTGACATTTCACTTGTGTGCAGTATATAAACGCTAATGCAAGAGTGAACCCTTCTTTATAAAGGTTACTTGTCATCCAATGGCTGTGTGTGTGTTGATGGAAATGGGGCGCGCCTAAGAGTAGACTGTTTCATTGTGCTACCTGAAGAGGAAAAAAAAAATAGTTATTTTTTTTGACATAGAGAGAGCGCCCCCTTTTACTCGCACTACTACTTGGAACCCCCGCAAAAACTAAAATCTTTTTGAAAAATGGGCATCTTTGGATTCGGATCTAGCAACAACGCTACTGAAACTTCTTCAACTCCAGTTGATCTTGACGAAATGTATTTTCCTGGAGGACAAAGTTTCCAAGAATCCACTGACAACAACACAACTTCTTTTGGACTTGACGATTCTGGCTATGAAAAGATGCCCGACTTTATGTCTTCCATTTCTTTCGATGCCAACCGTCTTCAACCCATGTCTCTTCAAGGTCTTGACTTTTTGCAAGTTGAAGACAATGCTCCCGTGGGTAGTTCTTCTGGTTTTGCTCCTTCTCGTGGCTGGTCCGACGATCTTTGTTATGGCACTGGTACCACTTATTTAGCAGGTTTGACACTCGGTGGTGCTTATGGTTTAATGGAAGGTATCAGAAAGAGTGAAGGTGCTTATAGAGTTCGTCTTAATACTACCTTGAACACCATCACCCGTCGTGGTCCCGGTGTTGGTAACGCTGTTGGTGTTATTGCTATGATGTACAACGGTACAAACTCTTTGATCGATTACACTAGAGGTACCCACGACGTCTTTAACAGCGTTGCTGCCGGTGCTATTTCTGGTGCTATTTTCAAGTGTACTGCTGGTAAGTGAGATAGAGAATTTAATAAGGGGAAAGCGTATTGACGTGTATTCTTTTACTACAGGTCCTCGTGTTGCAGGTATTTCTGCTGCTGTTTGTGCTGGTGTTGCTGGTGCTTGGACTGTTTTAGTCGATGTTTTGACTGGTTAAAACAAACATACCTCTTTTTCTCTTTTCTTTAAAAAAACAACATCACACCATCTCTTCGCAGTTACATAATCTCTCACCACACATAAAATAGATAAATTATACATAGTCCTTTTTCGTATTTATACATATTAAAAAAAAAACGCAGATAATATTCAAAAGTATATACAAGTATTTAATCTTCTTTAGAAGAGGGAATCTTTTTTCTTGCAGCAAAGCTTGCTAATGGTATAGAGTCATCGTCGTCATCTGTGTCGTCGTCACCCGAGGAAATATCTCTATGATTGCTTGTTCTTCTAAATTGGTGTTGATTGGAAGAGATATGTTCATAATAGGTGCCCCCTCCAGAGAGATCGTTCAATTGGTTATTTAACAATTGGCGCATACCTTCTTCCTCGTCTTGTACGTTATATTCATTCTCGCTGTCAGTGACAAAACTGCCAGAATCATAATATCCTTCAGAATCTTCAATAATTGCATTGGGATCCTCGGCTAAAAGACGTCTTCTCTCTTGATCTCTTTTATATTTATCTGAAAAGATGGAAGGTCTTAAATCGTCAGGATCTCTAGGTGGCCACTGGTAAGGTAAGCGTGGATCTGTTCCGGGGACCACTGGGAAGGAGAGACCATCTCCTTGCGCTTTTTGTGGCCACAACCATAACCAAGGCTTGGGTCCTAACACATCACAAATATTCTTGTATATGCTTATATCAAAAGGATAGTTGATCTAGTGAATCCATCTTTCTTTTTAGTATATGCAACTCTATTCCGCGCAATAATCACTACTTACAGGTGGGATCTTTCCTCTTCTCACCAACTTTTCCACTTTTCCTCTTTCCCAAGCTTCAATATTAGTTTGATTCTTCAATAAACAATAGAGTTGATATCCCGTCAAAACGCCCACACAAAACAAGACAACAAATGCCAGTACAAAATTCAACACCATGAAAACGATCTGCGTGGTGTTTGGTTCAGCATCAAACTATGTGCGGAGCATTAAAACTACTAATTTTGGCACAATGTTTTTTATAATTTCTTTACCTGAAAGTGTCGGATAGCATCCATGATTGCTCTCACTCTACCCACCAACAAAATAATGACATAAAGACAAGCCGTGTCTGCATAAATAATGAAGCGCAAGAAATGGCCATAGTTGTCGTGTCCAACACAATTATCAATCCAAGGGCAATGGTGATCCATTTTCAATACACAGCGACCACAATAACGACAGTGGTGACTACGAGGTGGTTTATATACGTCGCATGTTTTACAGTATCTTGGGCCAGTAATACCCTCTGTGGCTACTTCTTTTAAAGGCGCAATAAGTGAAGAAGGTGGTTCCTAAAGTGAGTGAAAGAGACCGAGGTTAGTTTATATACAAGTTAAACAAAAATACACTCTGGACGTACCCAGTAATCTGGAATCTTGCCGGGATCTGTTGTCACAGCTAAATAATAGTTGTAAAATACCATGACTACGAGGATATTCAACGGTATTAACAATTTTGCACTTTCCGCTGTCCACCAGTCATAAGCAGGTAAAAACAAGACAAGTTGAGAAGAGTAAGAAATAAAGGCAATAAGGAGTACAACACCCACTATAAACACTTTTCCTGGAATAGATTCCAACATGGTGTCAAAGGGTAATGCAGTAAAAGTAAATGTGGAAAAAAGAGGATAATAAAGAAATTACGAGAAAGTCCTTCTTATTTATATACACGATTATTCAGGGAGGATGTGTCACCTTGATTGGCTGTAGTTAAAAATACATACCACAAGGAGGAGGAGGAGTAGTAGTAGTCTGGAACAACCAACACGTAGTGTCCAAGTATGCACCGCAAAGGTGAGCCAACCTAAGCTACAAGTATTGATTTATAGACAACAGCGTAAGTACAATATAGAATATCAAGATGTCCTTTCTTCTTTAGCGGGAGTGTGTACGTTACGTACACACTAATCTTGCCGGGATCTGTTGTCACAGCTAAATAATAGTTGTAAAATACCATGACTACGAGGATATTCAACGGTATTAACAATTTTGCACTTTCCGCTGTCCACCAGTCATAAGCAGGTAAAAACAAGACAAGTTGAGAAGAGTAAGAAATAAAGGCAATAAGGAGTACAACACCCACTATAAACACTTTTCCTGGAATAGATTCCAACATGGTGTCAAAGGGTAATGCAGTAAAAGTAAATGTGGAAAAAAGAGGATAATAAAGAAATTACGAGAAAGTCCTTCTTATTTATATACACGATTATTCAGGGAGGATGTGTCACCTTGATTGGCTGTAGTTAAAAATACATACCACAAGGAGGAGGAGGAGTAGTAGTAGTCTGGAACAACCAACACGTAGTGTCCAAGTATGCACCGCAAAGGTGAGCCAACCTAAGCTACAAGTATTGATTTATAGACAACAGCGTAAGTACAATATAGAATATCAAGATGTCCTTTCTTCTTTAGCGGGGCATCATATGTCTTGGCGAAAAAGCGTCAAGCGTAATTTTTACGCAAATATCTAATTATACTTTTATCAAGTTGGGAAAAGCCAACATGAACAACTAAAGCGTGCTTACTTTCACTTGTGCTCTATAAATGTAGCGTAGAGTTCATTCCCTGCTCTTTAAGAGAAGACTATTCTTTTCGCAGGAAGTTTCAGACTGCGTTAATGAGGCTCATTGAATTAACAGTTTCGCATCAATTTTCAAAGGGCGAAATCAAACTTCCCTATAAAAGTACAATTTTGTACTCTTCTCCTTTTTCTTTGATTCTACCATTCATCTAAGCCCATTTCATTCATGTCTGAGGAAAAGAGCAAAAAACCTGCCAGTAATTATTTATATACACGATTATTCAGGGAGGATGTGTCACCTTGATTGGCTGTAGTTAAAAATACATACCACAAGGAGGAGGAGGAGTAGTAGTAGTCTGGAACAACCAACACGTAGTGTCCAAGTATGCACCGCAAAGGTGAGCCAACCTAAGCTACAAGTATTGATTTATAGACAACAGCGTAAGTACAATATAGAATATCAAGATGTCCTTTCTTCTTTAGCGGGGCATCATATGTCTTGGCGAAAAAGCGTCAAGCGTAATTTTTACGCAAATATCTAATTATACTTTTATCAAGTTGGGAAAAGCCAACATGAACAACTAAAGCGTGCTTACTTTCACTTGTGCTCTATAAATGTAGCGTAGAGTTCATTCCCTGCTCTTTAAGAGAAGACTATTCTTTTCGCAGGAAGTTTCAGACTGCGTTAATGAGGCTCATTGAATTAACAGTTTCGCATCAATTTTCAAAGGGCGAAATCAAACTTCCCTATAAAAGTACAATTTTGTACTCTTCTCCTTTTTCTTTGATTCTACCATTCATCTAAGCCCATTTCATTCATGTCTGAGGAAAAGAGCAAAAAACCTGCCAGTAATTAAAAATAAAGAAAATATTGTCTCAATATTGAGCACGAGTCACTTATAAATATCATTTATATAGACACTGCCTTTAAGCAACAACGTCTTAAGGCTTGGCAACCACTTTTAACACCAAAGACAGTATTGCCAACTCTTTTTGTAGCTGGCATCATCTTTGCTCCATTAGGTGGCCTCTTTTTATATCAAAGCGATACAGTGAGTGTCTTGGAGTAATACAAAGTAAACCGGATTGCTCATTAGTGTGTGTGTCTCATTAGGTTAACGAGATTGTCATTGATTATACAAACTGCTACAACAATAACGGAACTGCTGATTATTTGGATAGCAGTCTGTATTCTTATCGGTTCACCGCAGAAGGAAGCACACGTAAAGTGAATTGAAAAGGCCATAGTCATAAGTGATGAAACTCACCTTTTATGCATCCATAGCACCCCGTGTGCCAACATATAGATATACTCCAAGCACAGTTGCTGGAGAAGCAGGCACTTGCACGATTCGATTCAGCGTTCCCATTCAACTTAAAGCACCCATTTTCCTTTATTATAAGCTCACCAACTTTTATCAAAATCATCGTAAATACGTCAAAAGTCTTAGTTACAACCAGCTCCATGGAGAAGTGATTTCAGAAGCTGATGCCTCCAGTTCATGCTCACCTATCAACGTAGAACCAGGAACTGGGAAGATATACTATCCTTGTGGATTGATTGCAAACTCCATGTTTAATGGTAAAAAAGAAAAAAAAAGAGTATATAAGGAGCGATTGAGAACTAAGTGATAGTCTATAATAGATACTTTCACTGTCACTTTTGTTAATCCACCAGGGAATCAAAATGCCAGCACAAGTGTCCCTTTCAGTGAAACAGGTATCGCATGGCCTGCAGATAAAAACAGACTTGCTTCTACAAAGATGGATCCTGCCACACTTGCACCTCCTCCCAATTGGATCAAGAGATACCCTAATGGATACACAGCAGAAAACATTTTCCATCCTCAAGACGACGAACATTTCCAGGTCTGGATGAGAACTAGTTGGTATCCTACGTTTAGAAAATTGTATTCTGCCTTGAGAGATGCTCCTCTTGAAGCTGGTTATTACGAAGTCAATGTTGTATCTAGTAAGTAGTGCGTTCATTGAAAACTGGTTCATAGTGCTAAAGATTGCTATGCTATCTACAGATTACAACATCACAGCGTACGGAGGAACAAAGTCTATAGTTTTGACTGGTACATCGTTCCTTGGTGATAGAAATCCTTTCATGGGTTTGGCTTGGATTGTTATGGGTTGTGTTTGCACTTTGTTGGGTGTCATCTTTTTGGGCTGGCATTTCTTCAAGCCAAGGTAAGATATATAATAAAAATGGTTTGATAATGTACGTATAGCTTATTAACGTATTCTACTTTTTTTTTAATAGAAAACTTGGTGATCATGATCGTCTTTCTTGGCAGCAATCCTCTGGTCCTGGCCATTAAATCATCTTTATTTTTTTTTACTTTACCCAAATTATTATTTCTATATACGATATATGTTGTCAACCAGTTTATAAATAAACCTATAATTCTATAATGCAAAAAACACCAGCTTCTTTGTTGTCGCTTGTGTGGTAGTTTTTACATTTATTAAGAAGGGTATTAAAATGATGAGAGTAATTATGTACAACGTACTAAAGACATTCATCTATGTAAACACATTGAATTAATGCATGGGAGGATATCTTCAAGTAGTAATAGTTTCCTAGTTATATACATACGGGATAAAGGGGTGGTGGAGACAATTTATAACAATAGGCTGTGAACGACATCAATTAATTTTGATGTGGTGATAAACTAGTACAACTACTAGTAGTAGTAGTAGGAGGATTGGATGCTAAACTCTTTAGTAGTGTTGGGTTAGAAGGATTCGAAGTAGTAGTAGTAGTAGAAGTAGTATGACGTTTTTTTGCACCTTCTTTAAGCTTTTCCCACCGTTCACGGTACTTGATCATCAATGCATCTTGCTTTCGGTTCTGAGAGCGAAGATTACGATTTGCGTCTTCCAATTCCTTTATTCGATTGACTATTTCAGCGGTACTTGTCCCAGCCGTACGAATATTCTTTGATAAAGACAATCCTGTTGCAGTGGCAGATCTTGTCATCATGGAGGATTCCTGAGTTTGCAGTATCTTCAAAGCCTGCTTATGAACATCATTCTTGAATTGAATGATACTGCTCTTTAGCACTGTGGAATCGACAGACTTTTTCTCGAGAATTTGAATCTTGTCAGTCAGTTGCTGTATTTGAGCCCTTAGTTCCTCATTTTCTTTCTCGTAGTCTCTACTTGAGTCTGAATGGGTTAGTTCCTCCTCTTTAGTCACTGGCTTATTCGGTGCAAAGAAACACTCGGAGATAGATGACATCTCTCGTTCTATCCTGCTTTGTTCCTCCTCTCCCACTGACTCTCCATTCATCACTTGATGAGGTTTATCTAGAATGGGCTCATCGTTATCATGGATTGGGGCTGACGTGAAAGCAACAGGGTTAGAAAGTCTATCCATCATGGGCTCAACCACACCCCAGAACTTATTGAATGGATCCTCTGAATCCTCTTCCTCCTGCAAACAGATAAAGTACGTTTTAAGTTCAAAATTGTAAAATTCAAACTGAAAAAACACATACTTCGGTAGATAGCATGGCGTACGACTCGTTCATAGTGGGTATTTCGCCAGTTTGTATCGCTTGGATTTCTCGTTCAAGCTTCTTCATGTCAAATGGGTTGTGGTTGGCTTGCATTCGTTGTAGTTTTCGTCTCAACTCTTGCGATTTCCGAAGGTGATTATTGGCTAAAAGCTGTAAGGTGTTCTTTGTCTGATTTGTAGAAAAAGGGATTAATACAATGTAATTCACAACTTGGACTCATAGACATTACATGCGGATCTATGGCATCATTGATTGCATTTTTAAATTGCACTGTAGCATTGTTAGAACACAAAGCAATAAATGGAACGAGCACATACACTTACAAGCAGCTTTGTCGTGCTCAGTGATTGCATTTCGCCAATCCTGTCTTTCTTCGTATTCTTCAGCTTTACTAGCTAGATCGTGTGCCTAAATAAGCTCAAGTTAGCTATACCAGCTGTTATTTACAGTAAAATACTCTATTTACGGTATTAATAGCTGTTTTTATCATGAAAGCTTTCAAACGTAATAGTAACGGTAGTAGTGAAACAAAAATAGAAAGATACAAGCAAAATTTACCATGATGCTGATTTGTAAGTAAGAGTCACATGATTAGCCGTCCTTCTCCAGCAAGAGCTCGCTTGCTATTGTTGGTGGAATCCACACAAGACATGGTACCAAGTAACTCGAGACTCTTTCTAAACTTGATCGTAACAGGTTTTCATGCATTTTGTAATGATCATTTCAGTCGGAGATAGGTAACGTGTTACTACTTGGTTTCTACTCATGATTTACAGGTCAATAGAACGATAAATGCGCAAGGTCTTTTCATCTTTTGATATAGTTGAATATAATTTAGTTTATTGTTATGTATATATAAGGTAAAAAAAAATAGTTATATAATTATTAAGCGTTAGCTACATAAGCAAAGATAGCACCAAAGACAGCCAAGAGACCTGATTGAGTGTATGTGCTTGCGGAACTCTCTGAAAAACCACCTCCACTACCACCCTTGCCCACGATACCAGACTTGGGCTTAGAGACAGCAGCTCTACATGTGAAAGAGTTACCCTTGATAACACCGTTCTTCAACTTGTTCATACCGTCACAAGAAAAGAAGTTACTAGAGGTTTGAACGTTGAGACCACCACGGACATCGAGTAAGGCAGGGAATTGAACTTCGTCAAAGCCACCAGTAATATCCAAAGTACCGTCTACTTGTTGAAGACTGGGGAAAGCATTGACGTTAGCCAACTTGTTGTTGCTGCTGACAGAAAGTGCACCACCCAAATGACTCAACTTGGCCATAGTCAAATTAGAGAGATTGTTATTTTCGGTCAAGGTCAAGGTACCTGCAATATCGGTGGTGGAAGGTAAATCCAAGTTTTCAAAGGTATTTGAAATGAACGAGATATCGCCTGAAATCTTCTTTAAACTTTCCATAGAAAGACTGGCAACGTTACGGAATGTGGCATCGCGAGCAGTTTCAATCTTGCTCACCTACGTGTACAGAATCAACATTAATAAAATCACCCAATATATTGAAACACTTTATATATTCACTTACATCTACGCTCAAAGAGGGAGAGTTGGCAGAAACCAAGATAGTTCCGATGCTTGTGACATTGGCCAAGGATAAGCTCTTCAAATAGATGTTGTTGGAGATCTCAACTTCCTTTGTGGAAGTCATTTTCAAACCGTCAATCTTTGTACAGGTAGTGTCGGAAATGGCGATCTTTTCAGCTTGCGATAAACCGGCAGGAAATTTAAGTTCGTTTAAGGCGGGATGAACAGTGACCTCCAAAGAACGGATAGCATACAATTGCTTGGTTTCGATGGTACTTAAAATCTTGTTGTTAGAGAACTTCAATTGACCATTGATACCTTGGAGTCTTGGCATAGAAAAGCTTTGAAGACCGGCATTGTTTGTGACAACCAAATCACCTTCCAATAACTCAACACCAGTAAGCTTCAAGTCGGATGCGGCAGAGTTTTCAATGTGGATGTTACCGCTGTATGTCTTACAGCTACGAACTTGATCTAAATCCTGCTGTGTAACAACGTTGATATCACCTTGACAAGCGGCATTCACATTGCTTGCAGCAAAGAGAAGAGTAGCAGCAAGAATATAACCAATGTTATTGGATTCCAATACCTTCATTTATCTGTGTTAAATACGTATATAGGTAAAAAATTAAAGTGGTGTCCGTTTTTTTTTCTCTTTTGACAGAAACAGTTTAGATTACCTTTTTATACCATTTTATCGTACATTAGAAACAAACAATAATGTTAAAAATGTGGAGAAAATTAAATTATTTACGTATACAAATACAAATTCCAATAATGCATAATTTTTCTTTTCTTTTCTTGTTCAGCAAAACAAGTCATGATGAGGGAAACGCCATAAAGCACAAGTACATAAATCAATGCAATTTTATTCGTTCATATGATCATGATTAGATAATGCATACGTTTGTTCTCTCAATCTCTCCCTTCCATATATAAATAGTACGCATAAATAAAAATCGCCACATTTAAAGCTGCTAGGATAATTTCCTTTTTCTTTATTTTTCACCCTTTCATACCACCAACAAACAAAGTCCAATGGCACTTCTTCCGGTGGAAATAATAAGCTTGGTGTTCGATTATGTAACAAATAGTCAAGACCAACTTGCCTTGCAAAAAGTTTGTCTTCACTGGCACGAACCTGCCAAACGCGCTTTCTACAAAAAAGTCGTCATTACAGAAGTCCATGACCAACACAACTACAATTACGACAAACCTTTCACTTTTATAAAATTCATAAAGTCTATCACTGCTCCAGATCCAAGTCTCCACAGAATTCCTACTGCAGGGCAATTTGTTAAACAGCTTTATATTGATTTTGATGTGGTGTTGGAGACAAAATTTATGCCAACCGTGTCGGATTACCAACATTTAGCCACCGCCTGTCCGAATCTTGAAGTTTTCGACTTTCCTGTAACGATGTTTTGGAACTACTTGATATCTGCCAATGTGAATCAGTACTGGAGAAAAATGAAAAGAGTGCCAGCGTTCAGAATAACGCCCATGATGAATGCGTATCAAATCGATCGATTTTTTCACTTCAAGTCAAGTTTAACTACTTTGGAAATTGATTACTATTACACAAGTCTACAACAGGAGCAATTCAAACAAATGATAAGATCTTTTACAAATTTAGAAGTATTGAAGATAAGAACCAGTACCCAAAGTTTCACACGCATGATACCCATTTTAAACGATTGTTGTCCCAACCTTACAGACTTTTGTATGGACACAACAACATCCTTAGTCAATGAAACAAAGACGGACATCATCATTCCCAGACTATATCAATTACAGTTAAACTTACGCACCATGTCACCATACATCATCCATACATTAATTAAAAGTTTTCCAGACTTGAGAAAGCTTGTGTTACGTATACAACAATCATCTGTTGGGCTTGGACATCTGATCAGCTTTATTACATCGAGGCTGTCTCAGTCATCTATTCATCTGTTTGCTACATCCAATGATTTCACCACGTCGATTGCCCAATTTATTAGATCAGCGAGGCCTATTGTTAATATTTTATATGATAGCAGGTCATCATTTGTCACCAACGTGCCTGATTTGTCTTTTGAACAGTATCGACAGCAGAAAGAACTCTTTGTTCGGTACCAAGGTTCCATTTCTCCATCCGTCTCAAACGAGGAGTTACCTCATATGCTCTTATTGAGGGACTATGGCTTTTCTATCGAACATTTAAAGTTGCGTCCCCCGTCTTCTCTTTTCACGTCGGAAAAGGCCCAGTCACAAGAAACGAGTTGTGTGCAACATATACTGCAAACGTACTGTCCAAATTTATTTGCACTGCATTTATCCATGTGTTACTTTGACATAAAAACGTTTCCTTGCGGACAACAGCTTGAATTGGAACGTTTAACTCTGGAAAATTCAACCATCACTCCCAACTCTTTAAAACATCTATCCCAGGCATGTTCTTCACTTAAATATTTGGAACTGCATCGATGTGAATTTGACTACGACATCGACATGCCAAATACAAACTTCAAGAGACTATCGTTGTTGTCTACCCAGTGTAAAGACACTGAAGTTGTTTTATACGAGATGAAAAATGACTGTACCACGCGGTTCTTTTACTCGGCAGAGACTCGGTCTTTAACAACTACCACTGATTTATCCCCTTTAACGCAAATATTCATCAAATGCTTTACCATGGATCAACTACGATTCAATCATATCCCATTGTATAAATAACTTGAATAAAACTTTTGCTTATTTTTTTTTCTTCGCAAAAGGCTGCTTAAAAAACGCGTGTTCATTATGTTTTATGATGAGAAAAACATTTATTTATATATACAAAGAGGGTTATAAGAAATGAAAAGAAGAAAGGAAAAAGTGTGAATATAATACAGAAATATCTAATGGAGGAGAACTAATAACCGATACCGGACATGATACCATAGCCAAGAGTGAAAATTAAAACGGTAGAGATAATACTGGTAGGAATACCAGTGATGATGAAATCTTTGGTGGTCAAGTAAGGCTTACCAGAAGGATCTTCCAACATGACAGCAGACATATTAGGATAACCAGATACAGGCAAACCCATACCGGCAGAACAAGCCAAACCAGCACCCATGACCAACAAGTTGGGATGAGGAACAGGTAATTGCTCACCGACTTGTTGCACAATAGGAACAATAATCAGAGCAGCAACAGTATGAGATACAAAAGTGGCAAAGACCAAAATCAAGAAACAGAAAACGGCCAAAATTGCAATGACGGGTAAATCGGAGATACCGTCCTTGAGACGAAGAGCGATATCTTGCAAGAGTCCAGATGAGGTGACAGCGTTACCAAGAGCCATACCACCTTGAGCAAGAACGACAACAGACCATAAAAAGTTGTTCAAATCGTCCTTGTTCAAAATACCAGTACCAAAGAATACAAACAAGGGAATAGCAGCAATAATACCAGTATCACCAAGATGCTCTTCAAGGGAAGACTCGGCACACCAAAGAGCAATGGTAAGGATGGTAATCAAGCAAATGAAGATTTGAGAGAAAGTGACCTTTTCTTTAGCAGGCTTGATAGTGTTCAAATGAGGAGTATCAGATGCAGGCTTGTAGACAGCCAAAAGAAGACCCCAACACACAAACATGGTAAGAACAGCAACAGGCAATGCACAAGCGAACCATAAACCCCAACCAGGATTAGGGTTGATGTATTGGATGGTGACAATATTTTGAGGAGAAGAAATAGGACTAGTCATACCACCAATACAACTGGATAAGGCAATACCAAGAATCAAACATGGAGCAACGCGGGATCTGTCTGGCAAAGTACGAAGGATAGGATCGATCAAAGTGAAACAGAGCACAGGAGTGGCAACGTTAGAAATGAACATACTGAGGAAACCAGAGACAAACATAATAGCCAACAATACCCACATAGGGCGAGTACCTGCGCGACTTAAAACATGAGAGGCGAATGCTTTAGCAATACCATACTTGGAAAGGGCAGCAGCAAGAGCAAAACCACCGAGAAGCATCATGATGGTACCGCTAAACATGGATTGAAAAACAGCTTTGGATGCAGCCTTGGCAGCCATTTGGGAGCCATCGGGGTTACGTAAAATACCAAGGGGAACAATCAAAAAGGGAATCATAAGAGAAGTGGCGTACAAAGGAATAGCTTCCGTAGCCCACATAATAGCGGCAAAAATCAATAAAGCAAAACAATAGTCTTCTTGTTTTTGACCGAAACAATCCACACACAATAATACAATGAAAGCGACAATAGCGATTGTCAAGAAAATCAACTGATGGACCAAAGGAGCGGAAAGTTGATATTTGGTGAAAGGAACCTTGTACTTCTTGATCACCTTGGGTTCAATCAATTTGGTGTCATGAGTGCGGCGTTCTTGACGGATCATATCCTTCCAAACTGTGTTACGCTCAAAAGTGACCTGATCACGCAAATGTGTCTTCATTTGACGAAGAGCAATGGTACGGTTACCACCGCAGAAAGCGTCGGCAAAGATGGTTTCGATACGAGTCAACTGACCCTTAAGTGCCTCCATGGTTTGAGGCATAAAAGGTCTGCTCTCCAAGACCATTTTGTTGACATACTGAGGCTTCAAGTTACCTTCAAGGACTTTATCGTATTTCTTCAAGATCTTTTCAAAGGCGGTGCGATTAAGTTCAATATACGACTCCAATTCGGACAAGGAAATATACAATAAAATTAACTGGGAACGCAAGTCGCTTAATTGTTCAACCAAAAAGTCGCCTTCATTATCCATGGACAAACGAGATTCAAACGAAACTCGCGACAAACGGCGAGAGATGCGAGATGATCGAGAAGCGCGGCGTTGAGGAGCGATTTGTTCAAGCTTGGTGACTGGGGTATCTTCATCTTTTTCATTAATTTCTTTGGAGTTGGGAAGATGATAGGTGGAGTCGATATTTTCAAGTGGAGATAAACTGCTCTTGCGACGACGGAAAGAGCTATCACCGTCGCTGATACTTCTGTTTCCTTGAATTTCGGCTTCGAGTTGATCAAGCATGCTGTAAAGCTCGGATTCCTTTTGGGTGTAAAAGTCAAACACCTTTTCGAGCTGTTTGTCGAGTGCGGTCAAAAACCTGGCTTCGCCATCTTCTCTATGTTCGTTAGCTTTTTCAGGGTCTTCGTTTGCATTTATATCGTCAACGCGCTCTTTCTCTAACTGAAAAATCAGCTTTTTTAAAGAATCATAACTGTACAATTTTGTTAGAATTTTTCCAAATATAGTGAATTTCTGTAAAGCTTGTACTCACTTGACGTAACTGTCTATCCATTCTGGGACAGCGTTCAATTGCAAAGTATGTGAAAACCTCATGTGTTATATCTCTTGTTTAGAGTTGAAAAACAAAGGTCGTGCGTGTGAGAATGATATAATGTATATAAAGAAAACAGAAGCGAAATAGAAAAAAAAATTGTTTTTTTATACAAAAATATTCGGGCAATGGAGATGTTTAACCGGAGCCTGGGTTTATCAATTTTACACTAAAAAGGCCTTTATTAGCTGGATTTGGTAAGTCCAAGTGCACAATGATTGGCCTCGCTGTGATTGAATTCACCCACACGACCACACATGCAGCAAATGACATGATTTTATCGCGATCTGAGTTTGTAGAAGACAGAATACCACATTGTCTGACCATGTATAATTCTATATTATTCATGTGTACAGAAAGCCACTTGTATACAAAAGCCCAATCTCGGCTTGATGTCATTTGTCGCTAGTGCTTAATTTTTAAGAGTGATATACGAGGCCTCGCTATTGTCAACTTTACCCATCAATATCTGAATGTTTCAATTTTCTTTTTTTCCAAGTTATATATATTAAATACCCTTCTCCTTCAGCCAATCATCCGCACACGTGCACCGCCCGCACTGCAAGCCAAGAGATCTTCTGTTTGCAGAATTACAAGACTGCTTCAACTTCCAACATTTTGTTACTACCATGCGTCATTTCAAAATAAATATGCATAATTCTGTATCCTCTCAGCATAAATATCGTTGTAATTCTCAATCATAAACAAGTTTGATTTATTTATAAAAAAAATTGTGCGAGTTTAAAATAGATTTTTTTTTTTAGTCCCGAGGGTCAGTGATAGCCGGGTCGATTGTTGTTTTGCTGATCGGGTAAATGACAAAGATATAATAAAGTTCTAGAAGATAGTAAGCATATAGCGTCATTTACCAAGGATACAATGCTGATCACATTTAATCGCAGTTTGATGGACTTCTCGGGGTTATTTGATCCGTTTTATTTTTATACTTTCTCTCCATTCGCCCTCCATCCTTTAGTCACAGATTAGAAGAGGACCCTGAATAATATCTTGGTAATAACGACACATGGAATATGTAGAAAATCGCATGAACTACTCTTGGCAAGTAAAAGAATTGCATGTTCACAATGATAATCAGTTACTGCTCTTATGAAACTGTTTTTGATAAGGAATGTTACATATTTATGATAACTTATGTATGTTCGTTGAGTGAATTTTCTACATCATTTATGCGTTCATGTACAATGTGTAAGTAATATCCTCAAAACCAAAAGCAATTGGACTTTTTTTGATGCCAAGAGTTGTATGCTTCATTTTTAATTCTTGTCTAGAATAAAGCTTAGTCGTCGTTGAATTCTTGTTGTCTAGGCATATGTGCCTGATTCGCTGAATGCATGTTAGAAATGAATGAGTTGACAGCGTTTTTCGATGTCAGCAGGAGACACCAAATGATGGATGAATACCCCCATGCGGTTTTGACAGCTTGCAACTGGATTGGATGTAGGCTCGTCAGTATGAATGTAATTATTCACAAAAATTAAATCCCATTTCTAAACGTTTGAGCAGTGAAATCCCAAATGCTGTGTATGTGGCTGTGATACCTCTCGATTATCAAAACAGAAAAGTAAAAAAATGTCTATACTTTGAAGACAATCACTTTATCGTTTACTGCGTATATCTAATTTCGAATAAATGAATGTTTATTTACGTGACCATGGTCACAGCGCCCTGAGAAAACAATTGCTTTCCATTCTTGTACTTATGCCTTTTACTTTTCTATCATTAAGCTCCACGACTTTATGCGTATATATATATGTGTCGTCGCACGATATGATGTGAGATCCACATATTGTACATAGCGCAACACAAGAAAGCAATAAAACTGCTTAAAGTCGGTGCGCAGTAGCGGAAGGGTTGCTTTAAAGACTTTCACTCACGGTCGCTTTTCTCTCTCGTTTTTTTCAGCCTTGTATAATACATGAACACAATAACTATCCTTTCTTGTACTACCGGGAAATCACAATGCTCGCCCGAAAAGAGATTTTGACAGCCCATCCAGTGCCACTGTGTATAAAAGCTCAAAAGTTAAGAATAATGTTCATGCATATTAGAGACACTCATTCCGAAGCGATTGATTGAATGCATGGAGAAAGCAGAATTCATATAAGGTAGAAACTCACCGACGGAATGTAGTCTATCAGTACGGAAAGATTATGTGTGGCTTTCATCACCGTTTAAAAAAAAAAGAAAAATATAGAGTATAACCCATCTCAGCCACACAAGTATCCCTTGAGAGTTCATGTCCTTGTTTTATTATTTCAAGTTGAACAATGGTATCATTGAGTCAATTCACTCTATGATTTCCTTTTGTTTAGAGAGGTAATTTTTCTTTCCAGGTCCATATTTTCTAATTTGAGTTTTTTAACTATCTACGTACATACATGAACCTTTTTTATTTTCTATTTTTTTATTCAGCCTGATCGTGTAAGTGTACAATAAAGCTATAAATACTCGAGTATAAACCAAAGATATATAAAGATGAGGCTTCTTTTTATTTTTTTGCACTTTTTTTTTTCGTATACTCTTTTTTTTTGGGAATGAATTCAACGACACCACTTGAAGACAACCATGAAAACAAAACAGGAGGAGGAATGTTACCGACACCAGTGAGTCCAGTCACAACACATCATGATTTTGAATCACTCATCAGTCAATTTTCGATCAAAGAGACGAACCATGCAAAAGAAAGCGACAGCAGTGCATTGAAATCGTATCCGTGTCCTGAATGCAACCAAGTCTTTAATCGGGCTCATAATTTAAAGTCACACAGAGCGACTCATTCAGCCACAAAACCATTTCAGGTAAGGTAAATGGAATTTTTATATGCTTGAAATCTTCAACTCTAGTGTAACACCAATATAATATAGTGTAGTGAATGTGAGAAGCAATTTTTACGTCAGCACGATTTGAAGCGACACAAGAAATTGCATACAGGAGAACGACCTTATCATTGTCCGATCTGTAAGCGCTCTTTCAGCAGATTAGACGCATTGAATCGACATAGAAAGACGGAGGGAGGGTCCGCGTGTTTAAAGGGGAGCTCACCTTCTTCGCCCAAAAGACAACCCACCGACATATCCCCGTTATTCATTCCGGCCATGACATCACAATGGCAAGTCTTACCTTCCCCTTCAGCTATATTAGCTAACAAGCCCTCAACATCCTCTCTACCTTTGCCGTCCACTTCGAATACAACCGCCACCAACACGATTCACCCTTCACCCCCTTTATTGCCTTCGCTCATTCTACCACTTCATGAGCAACAAGGTGAAATAGTGGAAAACCTGCGACAGAGAATTCACGATTTAGAAATTGAAGTAAAGTATGGACCCTTGCTCTGATAAAAGCACAGAAAATGACTAATCGTTTATTTTATTATAAATAGAATCGAGTGTTGAGGTCACTTTTATGTAAGAATGAGTCTCCACCGCCACCTAGTAGTAAAAAGAAATTAATGATGGAAGAAGAAGATATATTGAAAAGACAGAAAACCTCATCCTAAAAATTGCACTCTCCTTAAAATTCAAGTAAATATATATGCACGATCCCAAATTATTATTGCTCTACTATGCCTTTTTTATGCAAACAACAATTAAAATATTATATACAGGAATAAATTTTATTTATAACAATAGTAAACATATTAGATGGCATATACATGATAGTATAAGTATAAAAATGAGAGGAGAAATAGAATAATTAATTTACAAGTAATGATGATGATGTAGTAGTAATAATAATAATGATGGCATATGTATAAAGGAAGGAATGAATGGATTTTAGGAAATACAACAGGCTTGTTGGTTTGTGTTATTAGCGATGGATGAAGAATTAGGGTTGGTTAGAAATAATGACCACTGATCTTCGAATTTGTCCACCCAAGAAATGACGAGGAGGACTCGTTCACGTAATGTACGCATGGCCAATAAGGGAAGTTTTTCATCTTCACTCACGACAGGGATCATATTTACAACCCACCAGATCATTATCACTGCATCACGGTTTGCACCACGGAGCACAGGAGGATCACCAAGAGCATTTAACCAGCTGGATATATTGCCCGTGCCTTGCTTCAACTGAAGTAACTTTTCAACAAAAGTAGCAAGCTCTTCAAGAAGTTCGTTTGTCGATTGTTCTTGGCGGTTCTTGGCAACCTTCTTTGTAGGCATTAAAGAGGCATTGGCATAAGTCTCTTGCTGTCGTTGTTGTTGGGCTTGGGCTTGTGCCATATGAGGTTTAGGTTGAGCAGCAGATAAACCTTGAACATGCATTTGTAACCAAGGAGCACGATTGACTTGTCCCTGGGTTTGAGGATGTGCTCTTTGAGCCCAAGATTGACGTTGTTGACCCATCATGGGAGTAGTTTGTGCTTGTGGTTGTTGAGGACGGGCAGACATGGGTCTTGCGGCCATTGGTCTTGCAGCCATCGGTCTTGCAGCCATTGGTCTTGCAGAAGTAGCAGCCATGGGCCTTGCGACCATAGGTCGAGCAACCATGGGCCTTACAGCAGCAGCCATAGGTCTAGCAGGTGTAGGAGCAGCCGTAGGTGTTGAATATTGTTGTTGTTGTTGTTGCTGTTGTTGACGTGCACGCATGGCAGAAGCCTTTAAAATTTGCTGTTGTTCTAATAATGATTCTTGTTCGCGGTCAATATCATCAATTCTTTCAATATCAGCCATATGATAACCATCCACTAAATCGAAATTAGTGACTTTAAAGCGATGAGAGCCTACAGCTTGAACGATCGATCGACCGTCCGGTAAAGTTTGTACATGCATTAATTCTAGAATAGTGCCATATTCATAAAAGGGTTGTTGTTGTTGCGTTCTATTTCTACGGGCTAAACACATTGCGAATCTTCTTCGACTAGAGGACATAATTCTACGTAACATGAGACGATAACGTGGTTCGAATACGTGAATGACACAGTTGATATGTGGGAAAGAAAGTGATCCAATAAGTAAAGGGACTCGAGTGTCGCTACTGTCAAAGTCATTGATAGTGTGAACATCAGCCGATTCATCATCGTCTTGTTCGATATAAAGTTGAGTCAAGATAGTTGTTAATACAAGTGTAGGTGGAGGACAAAAATCGAGTGAATCTCTACAGAATGGACAGGATCGTTGGTGATCTAAAGAACGAACCAGACAGTTTCGACAAAAGGTGTGTCCACAAGGAGTTGTTGTTGGGTTAGTAAAACGAGTACAACAAATAGGACATTCAGTGGGTAAATTGAAACTAGAACGTAAAGCGTCCAAAGAGTGTGAAGATTCATAAGAAGTGACAATAGTTTGCAATTGTTGAATGACGACATTAGGTTGAGTTGGTATAGTGTGTACACGTTTACAAGTGGGTGAAACGCAGGTATTTGTTGTTGAAATACAAGATTGACATACTGTATATCCACAAGGTAAGGTTGAAGGTTTGATTAACTTTCCGTTACAAGCAGGGCATATAGTGAATGCTTGAGCAACGTCGTAAGGTTGTAATGATTTTTCATCTGCTTTTAATTTTTTGTTATTAAGGTGAGCACCTACAGATAGAGATTCTATCTGATCGCGGGTACGTTTATTTGATTGTATGCTGTTCAATTTATGTTGGAAGTATAATTAAAAAGAGAGATAAAAAAGAGAGAAAGAGAAAGAAGTTTGATATTATTGAAATTAAAGTGACCAAGATATCATAAATATCATGATAAAGTTTCAATTTGTTGTTAAATACGAGAGATAGAAAGGGAAAAAAGCAAGAAAAATTTAGAAAAAGCTGGAAGATCTCCTCTTCCTCTTTTTATATTAATTTTATTGTGTTTCCGATCGATCTTTTTTTTTTATATTTTTGGTTTCAAAAAAGAAGGCACACACAAAAAGAGAAATATCGATCGGTATTTATTATTATGGCAGCGGAGCACCGTTAAGAACGATTTGTTGATTTGTATAAATTGGGTGTAATTGTCTTTCAATATAAGTTGAAAATGTACTGGAATTTGTACCGTAGAATGTATGACCTTGAGAAGCAATAATAGCATCCACCATTGGAATTAAATAACTTTCAAGCTTGACTCTTTCTTCCACCACTTGGATCTTGCTCAAATCGGATAATTCTTTTTTAAAGTCACCAAGCGTCAATACGCAGGGAAAAGTTTTATAAATCTTGCGTAACAATGGATGATTACTCGGATCAGGACAATCCGTTGCAATAAAGATTGTTGTACGAGCAAATCGATCATTTCTGCCATCTCTTGTTGCTGCATTCTGACATAACGCAATTTGAGAGGTGCCTAAATTATCTTGGACATTGATTGGATGTTCAACAATAATAGGCTTCTTTTCATCAATAGGCTCTGGCTGAGTTTCACGTAATTGTCGAATTTCATATTCCAGATTCTCTTTTCTATCCTGATCATGATTTCCATCTTCATATTTTGCCACTTCTTCTACTGTTAAATCTGTAAATTCGTTGACGAGTTGATGGTAAATGTCGTCAATCGTAATGCTAGCTCTGACTTTAAATAATCCATCGCCCACACGAAGATGCAACCCAACAAATGTTCCAACGCCACCCAACTGTTCAACAACCCGCTTCGCTGTTTCGATCAAAGTAGGATTTTGAAATATCATATTCTCGCGAACAAATACAAGCAAATCCATATTCTCCGGTGATTGCGCTAAAACACGATACGATCCAAATACCGATCCAAAATGAATGACGCGCTCTTTCACCGCTTCCAATGTACTGAGCTCAATTCTATTGACAAATCGAGAAAGTGGAGTTCTCGATTCTGGTAAATCGTAAACACGGAATTCAAAAGGCGAATTATCCTTAAAAAGATAAATATCATCATCCCCATTCTTGAGACCGAGATTTTCCTTCATCCATTCCAATGAGAGATCAGGGCGAAACATGATGCGTACTTTTTCCCGCAATTTCTTGAAATCGTAAAAGAATGTCCATGGCACTGCTGTCCAACGAGCGTAATTCAAACATTCACTCGGCACCGGCTCTCCTTCCCGTAATAGCGAACAATATTCCAAGCCTTGCTTTGTCTGTAATAACAGTCTTTCATACATTTTATCGAACCGTAACCATGGAAACGCCGGGTTACCCAAATACACGGATGGCAGTAACAATGTGCGATTCAAATACGTTGCCAATAGCAACGCATTTTCCAGCTCAATACGTTGATTATGGAATCCAGAGTGGGGTAAATAAGTAATGTACTTTTCGTTTTCTTCTGGTGTGTTGTATTCAAAAGGGTCTGGGAATATAACAGGTAAAACATCGCTGTCTACTTGTACACGGGGTAAAGATGATGATGATGACTTGTGCAATTGTTCATTGTGTTGCTTTTCTATTTGAACTTTTCTAATCAAGTCGTCTTTTCGAGTATAATCTGTCTTTGGTGCTTTTAAACTGTGTAAAATAAAGACAATGCCGAGACAAAGTAAACAAAAAGCAATTAAGCTCTTTTTGTTTTGTCTTTTGAATAAAATGTCTATTGACGACATTTTGTTTAAAGGCAGTAGTAATAATAGCGCTGATGATTGCTGTTAAAGGGGTAAAAGAGATAAATTCGTGTGAACAAGGATTTGATTGGTTAATTATTCAATGTTCATTTAATTCTTCTTTTTTTATAAGCACACACACCCACACACCCACACAAACCACACTTCTTTTCACATTTAGATATTCCATTAAACTGTCTCTTCTTCTTTCACACACTCTTTTTTTTTTCCTCAATTTTTTCCTTTTTTATTTTCCTTTTTTCTCTTTCTTTTTATCAAAAAATGACTGTACCTCGACCAGCCGCAGTAACATCTTTCGATTACTTGTCTTTAACAAGTGATAACAACACCTTGGATAAATACAATAAAATAAAGAAAAGGCTTAAAGAAACCATGAAAGTACGTTCACGTCTTTACAACTGGCGACATCTTTATTAACATTTTATGTTTATATAAGGTGAACGAATCTTTGTCAAGAGACTACACTAGAGCTAGAAAGAAGATAAAGACATTGACCTTTGAAAGAAAGTAAGTCAACAATAACAACAAGCTACGCACGTACGAACTTTTTGTGATCACTATACTTACACACACTTAGTCTTCTTTTAGACCGCCTTTCTCAAATAAATCAAGGTCATTCGTCAGATGAATTGATGGATGGAATATCAAGTGCATCAGACTCTGATAGTGAAACAAGCGCTACTCGTAAGCAACGAAATCCATGATATGACTTTACACATATCATTAACAACTTCTTTAAAAAAAAAATAGTAACTTATAAAAAACCTCAACTTCCCCCACCTCAACCTAGTAATAATAATAATAATACAAATCGTCGCGTGATATCCTCACAACAGAAAATGACCACCGTAGCATCGGCTCCTCCCAAACGATCAAAAATCAATCGCATCAACGTGAAAACACGCCGAGTCCAACCTATTGAACGAGATGAATTCGGAAACCCTAAATTACCTCAACAAATTGGTGTGTTAACCGTACTCAATTTAGGAAAAATTAAAACAGACAGAGATACTTTTCATAACGAACGTTATATATTTCCTGTGGGCTACACCGTGCGAAGAACGTATCCTAGTATGATCGATCCACACAACAACACAATCATTACTTCCACCATTCTTGACGGTGGCGACGGTCCTCGATTTCATGTGCTTGCCGCTGATCAACCCAACGATCCCATTGTCGCCAACTCGGCTACCGGTGCGTGGACAGTCGTTGTGAAAAAATCAAATGAAATACGACAACGAGAACATTCCAATTCTGCAAGTGGCCCTGATTATTACGGCTTTAAACATCCCACCATTGCTAAAATGATACAGGATTTACCTGGCGCCAATCAATTGACCAACTATGTGTGGCAAAACTTTGAGGAAATGGAACCGAGAGCTGCAAAAGGGGTGATGGCCGCCGCTGAGAAAAAGAGAGATAATTTGGAGCAGATGGGTAATGCAAATAGGAGACTATTACAGATGGAAGGCGAGGATCTACTGGGGGATAACAATCCATCTTCCTCATCATCGAGTACTGCTTACTATCAACATCAGCCCATGGTGGTGGATTCTGAAGAAGAAGTAGATGAACTGGACGCCGAATAAGCCTCTTTACATACATACTACTACTACTACTACTACTACTACTACTACAATTACATATACTATATTACTACTTATTACTATTCTACTTTATTACTTATTTCCTACTATGTTGTTTATCAGGCCATGCTTGTGTAAAGAATGCAAACTTTATATAAAAAAATCATACATTTTTTTTTATACATATTGATAAATTAATAAGTGCAGTAAACCAACATCGATCATTGTTAGCTCACAAGTGCGTTACTCCTTAATTGATGGTAACTGCTTGCATCTAAGGAACTGTTCTGCATCATGATTACAATTTTTATTAATCAATCAACAATCAAATCGACCGTTGTTGTGGGATACTATTATTAGATTACAACTACGTTCAAACGAAGATAAATCAAGAGTCTGCGAATTCAAGAGAGGCTTCAGCGTTCGTGGTAATAACTTTGGTGATCACCTTGTTATCATCACGGTTTTGGTTGTCTGGAGAATAACGAACACCAGTGACATGGCTATCTTTGATATTAACATGCGACCAACCACGATTATCAATCATACGAACTCGATTGTGGGAGCTTGTACTCATTTCAAAGGATCCCTCATAATCTCCAGGCTACATAAATTTAGGGTGAGTATGTTAAAGATAGAGACAAATAAAATTGTAACAATTACCATCAATAATTGAGCTTTGGCGTTCGTTGTGCGTACGACAGCTTCGCCCTTGACAAGACCACGATCTACTTTAACATTGACTTGACCATTAGACGATTGAACGCTCAAAAGAGCTTCGATGTGCGCGTGTTCAACATCAATGCGTGCATTTGTGGTTTTAAGTTGAGAATGAGTCGCCACCATATCTTTCACTGTAAGGGCACCATTCGTGCTTACGATTTGAAGGGTGGGGGCTTCCAAAGATTTGTCGACATCGACTGGAGCGTTGGTGGTAGCAAAAACGGCAGTTTGCCCAGCTTGAACTGTCTCTCTTGTGCGAATAAATCCATTAGAAGTGGATAGAACAATGTCATTTGTAACCTGAATAGGTCTACTAAAGCCGATGTGTGCATTCTTGGTGGCAAGTACAAGCTCTTTGCCAGACCACTGAGGATAGAAATCGATCGCTCTGTTGGTGGTCTCCAGCAAAAATTGCTCTGCTTGAATCGTTTCATCAAGAACTTCAATACGTGCGTTGTGTACTTCAACACTGATTGTATTTGCATTTTCGGGTACGTAAATCACAAAATCGATGTTGATACAGGTTCTTCCTCTTCCTACATCTTCAGGAATGAATATTTCCAAGACGGTGCCATTGACCCAGTTAGTTAATGTGTATGTGAGCTCAGGATCGTCTACAAGGCTGGCGGGAGAGACATGTGAGTTGGTTCTCACTAACCCGTAATTACCAAGGCTTTCACTTGTAATCATTTCATCGGTAAGCTTCTTCAAAGTGACATGACCCGATGTCAAGGAACCGCTTGCGACGCGCACAATTAACGTATCTTCATAGGTGAATTGTTTTGGTAAAGCTTCCCAGGAGACACCTCGTCCGCAATAACCAGAGTAACTGAAAAACCCATTGATCAGGCCAAGGAGGCGAAATATCACACACAAAATTAAGAAATAAAAAAAGTATTTAAAGCTTTTCTCAAAACAACTCTTTTCTCTTTTAGGTTGCAATGGTTGTTCTGGAGGGGAGGGATATATTAACAACGCTTGTCCTAACAGCCAAAAAAAAACTGTTGAATTTTCCAAGACTCTTATTGGACGCCAAGACAAAATTATTTTACCTGTAGCACTTGGCGGGGCATTCCATGGCCAAGAGACAACGTCGCCGGTACTATTGTTACTGTTATTTCTGGCATAAGAGTGATGAGGAGACATGGCGCCGTATTGACTGTATCTGGGATACGATTGTTGTGAATGAGGTGATGAAGGTTGCTGTTGCAGTGGTGGTGGACGGACAAATCCTCCTGTATTTCCAATTGAATAATCTCTATTGTCTACTCCTGCTTCTTCTTCTAAAGGTGGTGCACTAGGATGGCTCGACTCGCTAGGTGACTGTGTATAAGGTGGTGGAGGTTGATCTTCGGGTATCCAGTAAGGGTTCTCGCCTGATCCTGGTGGAGGCATGACCGACTTTGATTTACTACTACTATCATTTTTTTGTTGAGGCTGATAAAGACTAGGTGATCCAAAAAATCGTGGCTCTACTCTATTGTTGTTATTATTAGAAGAGGTGGAGCCATTATCACCTGAATTTGACATTGTTTTCAAAATAAAAAAGAGTAAAATAATATATAAAAAAAAAAAACGAAGAGAGAGAGGAAAAAAGAGATCTTCTATGAATAAGAAAAAAAAAGGTTTCAAGTGCCGAGTTGATGTTACACGAAAACTATAAACGCAATCTGCACGATTCAACGCACAATGATGACAAGAGAACTCAAGTAAAGGGCTTCCAATCTACGTTGGGTTATCTAGAATTGCAATAGTAATTGCTTTTCAAAAACTGACTCTGTGGTTGTCTTGTTTCCAGGGATAAAAAAATATATATATTTCCTATTATGGAAATATCTGCTCTACAGAGTCTTGTGTGGTGCAAATTGCAAAAACTCATCAATCAGTTTCAGCAAAAGAAAACCCGCCCTATCATTATGCATACAACCATTTTGTGTAATAGTAGAGGTGGAGTTATGGACCGACAGTCGTATCGAGACTCAATAAATAGAGATATTGGTCTCCATTCCAGTGAGAAAAATACTTGTTCACCTTTTTGTACCAACGCTAACTTAAAATCATCATGACGAATTTGTACATATGAGTCAAAAAAGGATGTTGAACGGAACCCTACACCATCACATTTAGTTTTATATGAGCACAGGTACTCCAAACACTGAAATTTATAACAAAAGGCGGTTGCATCATATACACTTTTAAGGCGCATAAACAAGTTGATTGACAGCGTAGGAACAGAATTTTGCATTCATCATTAATCTGCAATGGTCAACTGGTGTCTTTGTGCGACGACAGAAATATTATTTCTTCTACAGACAACTACAATTATTAATTGATTTGGGGCGCAGCACTTTGACTCAAAAAGGGTTTGAATTCCCAGCAGGATTTTTACGATTTATGACTTCCATGATCCTGCTTGACACACTAGGCTCGATATAGTTATCTCCAGATTTAATCTGTTATTGTCTCCTTCTCGAGGACAAACAAAGAGGTTAATTAAAGTTCCGAGCTGTTCTGAATTTGCCTCCTGTGTAATTTTGAAAAATCCCTTAATTGTTGACGCGACTTTCAATGAAAGTGAGTACGTATTTAAAAGAATTTGTAATACTACATAGAATGATTTATGTAACTCGCAAAGAGGTCAATTGAGTCGATGGTGCTACAAACACTCACAGCATTCTTGTAAAAGGTGCACTTATCAATTGAAAACATTATCCATTTTAAGCAAAAACTTGCCGAAGAGTGAGCATCTTCACTATTAAAAAACTCGGTAATAATTCCACATGTCTTCTGTCTTACTTTAAACGCGTCGATATATACTTCTAGAGGAAATCAATCTAACCCAGCGAAAATAAAATTTGGATACATAGAACGACTCCCAGTTAGATTCACATTATTATTGCAGAAACATTTCATTAAATGATCCTTGCTTTGCATGAACCATGTAAAGGCACACTTGATATATATTATGCGAAATTAAATTTATTGCAAATCGTTTTGAATAAATTGAGTGTATATCTTTAATCTCAAATGGTTAAAAAGTACGTGAAACAATGCCATTATGTGACAATAGTTATGCAAAACTATCAAAGATGGTAGATATATGCCCACAAATTTGTCACGAAACAACACTTAATGAAGCTGTAGCGTGTGAATATTTTTGATGCTTATGTTCAATAATTCCACATGTCTTCTGTCTTACTTTAAACGCGTCGATATATACTTCTAGAGGAAATCAATCTAACCCAGCGAAAATAAAATTTGGATACATAGAACGACTCCCAGTTAGATTCACATTATTATTGCAGAAACATTTCATTAAATGATCCTTGCTTTGCATGAACCATGTAAAGGCACACTTGATATATATTATGCGAAATTAAATTTATTGCAAATCGTTTTGAATAAATTGAGTGTATATCTTTAATCTCAAATGGTTAAAAAGTACGTGAAACAATGCCATTATGTGACAATAGTTATGCAAAACTATCAAAGATGGTAGATATATGCCCACAAATTTGTCACGAAACAACACTTAATGAAGCTGTAGCGTGTGAATATTTTTGATGCTTATGTTCACCAACATGCAAAACATTCCATACATTTAAGTTGGAGTTTCCATCTTTACATAAACTATTATAGGTAAATCAGAAGAACTATGATATGCACAAAAAATGTTTCGGTGGATTACTTTCATGTAATTTTCCTTGCTCTAGCTTCTTGATCTTCCAAGTAAAAAGTATAATAAATATATCGCGCGTTATCTTTTATTTAATTGAAACATATGCTGTAATATTTCCGGTATCATGATGTCAGAACTGTCATAAATCAATATTTTCGCAAAAGCAAATACAGTACACAACTCTTTTCTTCTACATACTTTCTTACATTACGTGTAGTTTTGAACGCTAAAAATGCCTAACTCCATTTCAAACTGTTGCGCTGGTTTCCTTGAAGATTCCATGTCTGCTGTCAAGGTTCTTGTGCCTTCTGTTGCTATTGAAGTTATCTTGCACAAAAAATTATGGCAAAAAACTTCTTTAAGAGATTTGACACTATACTTGGCTGTTGTAAACACATATTGGTTTGCCACTACTTTAAACTTGAGTTTCTTGGAGACCCCACTCTTTATTAAATCACCTCATTTGAGTGACGAACAAAAACTTGATTGCGGAAGACAACGCTTTAACTGGTTGAATAAAGTCGAGGTATTACCACTGATAATGATTGAGTAGCTGATAAGTTTGCCAGACTAACAATCTACGTACTTTTTCAAGATTATCATCGGTGTTCTTGGCTTGGATTTGTACTGCGAATGGCGCAAGAGAATCATTGACAACAATGGCTATGTTGATGGCTGTCTTTCTAAGGCTATCTGGGTTCCCGCTGCCGTTACTGCCATCCAAGCTGTCTATCTTTTGCCTTGTTTAAACAAGAAGGCCAAGCAAATCAAGGCAGGTGCTGAACCCGCTGACTTCCCCAAAACCCATCGTGCTTACATTGGCTTCGAGTCAGTCAAACTTGTCGGTTTGGCAGTTGCAGGACTTCGTTTCGGAAAAATAGCTCACTCTTTAAAAAGACTTTCCATACACACATCATAATCACACATAAATAAACACACACACACACACACACACTTAATAAAATATTGGATACAAAACAAACTTCGTAGTAGTTGTTAATTATAAATGTCAAGTGCTGTATAAAATTGCAACGAGCGTATTTTTTATTTTCTTGAAAATAGTAGTGGTGTTGAGAATGTTTAAGCATCCTTGATCTTCTTGGTACCACGGAGGAGACCAGTACGACGAGCAGCAATCAAACCGACCTTTTGACCAGCAGGAGAGTCACGAGCCATAGTAGAGGCCTTACCAATGTGTTGATGGTTACCACCACCGTGAGGATGGTCAACGGGGTTCATAGCAACACCACGAGTCTTGGGCCAGCTGTTACGCTTGACTCTGTACTTGTGGAAAGCACGACCAGCCTTCAACAAAGGCTTGTCAATACGACCACCACCAGCGACGATACCAATGACGGCACGAGAGGTAGAGGGAATGACCTTCTTGGAACCAGAGGGAAGACGAATACGGGTCTTACCATCATCACCATGACCGATGACAGTAGCGTAGTTACCGGAGGTACGGGCGATAGATCCACGATCACCGACCTTCTCTTCGACGTTACAGATGACGGTACCTTCGGGCATGGAAGCCAAAGGCATAACGTTACCAATGTTCAAAGAGGCCTTCTTACCGGCATAGATGAATTGACCAGTGTACATACCTTCGGTGGCAATGAAGGTTTCAGTACGGAGCTTGTACTTGTAGGGATCACGGAAAACGACCTTGGCGAGAGGAGCACCTCTTCCAGGATCGTGAACGATCTCCTTGACGATACCACGAACATAACCGTGACGCTCAGCAAAGTCGAAAACTCTCAACTTGGCAGCACCCTTACGGCCAACGGTGTGGGAGCGGAAAATGGATCCGGCACCCTTTCTTTGAGCACGAATGACACGACCCATAACTAATTAGTGTGAATGAATTGGTTGTTGATGAATCGAAAAAGAAAAGTAAATGGTGTCATTGTAAATGTCGAAAGTTGGGTAGGTAAGAAAGTTGAATAGGTTATAATGGTGTTGTAAGAAAAAATAGAAATTCAGAAATGTTAGTTCCATAATTTTTTGTACTTGTTAATATGAAAAGCAAATAATCCATCCATGACCAGTATGAATCTATATCACTTAATGCATCTATATATCCATCCATCCATCATTTCAGGATTATTTACTTTCACATCTTCCATGGGTTGGTTCTACTTGCCTAACTAGTGGAAAAAGAGGGAGATTCACTAATTTGCATTTCGCTTGTTGGTCCATATGCTTACCAGACGCAAAAACAGAGTGGTGAAATTAGAGGTCCGGGTCGGAATTTGTTTTCCCGGACTTTTACTGATCTTCGCTTCTGGCGTACTTTGGAAGCACAAAGTATACCTGTATGCATTACACAAAACATATCATCATCCTACGCCTCAATGTAACAAATTACGAGAGGTAGCACCTACTTGTACTTTTCACAAGTACCATATGTAGTTTACCCTGAGAAGGTAGTAGTTTCAAAGAACAAAACTGAAGAAAATTATTTGATATCCATTTTTATCTCCACCTAGTAATGTGTGATGTCTTGAATAACGTCTAAGGTGAAATCCGCAGTTGCATTTATTCGCATTAAACTCTATTTAACATTTGTGATTGATTTATGTACAGTGTCACATATTGAAGCTTCCATGGACAATCGAAGCCTCAAATTAATCTGTGGAACCTTTGCTCTTTCATTTATTATGTATATAATTGTCATTTATAGAAGGCAGTGTGCGCACTTTTCTCATATGCATTATAGGTACGGTGTTAGGTACACTTCATTTATAGCATCGCTATTCCGTCAATGCAATTGCTTGAAAATGCACTTATGCACATGCAAATTAAGTATTATATCGCGTTACTATCTATTATGAATATTCTTACTCGTAAAATTAGGCTTGTCCAGTAAGTTGGGATTGTTTTATGTAATTACGATCAAGCGCCTTATGCGTTACCATTCCCTGGTTTTGGTGCATAAGTTCTTCCAGAAACGGAAGGTGTTCAATCGATTATGTAAAATCACATAATCATCACTTAAAAATAATAGCTAATAATAAGAAAGCAAAGGTATACACATGTCACATATGATAAATAAACATGAATACATTTTCCCATCACAAAAAAGCAAAGTTGTTGAAATCAAAAAGTATAAATACTGCGTTATTATTGAAGTACATAGACCTTGTGTACATCGCACTGCCAAATATGTCTCGTTTATCCGCCTTTGTTGCCTGTTTCCTCGCTCTCATTGTTATGACTAATGCCCTTTCAGTAGAGGTCAAGATCAAGGCTGCCAACTCCAAGAAACTCACTTGTAAGGGATTTATTACCTTCCTCGCTTTGGATTCTGACTGTGGTGAATGTTTGTACGGTGTACATGATCTCAGATACGCAACTGTTCAATGTAAGACTCCTGCTGGTGCTGAAACATGTTGCAAGACCATCGCCAAAGAATGGTAAATTCTAGTTAGTAGAAAAAAGTAAAAGGTGTAGACAGGAAGACCCCTTATTACTGCGTAAAACACTAAATAAAGTTGAAGCGGATCTAGTCATCCGTAGTTTATATTTTTCACCTTTTTTTTTTTCTTTGAACTGCGCATTGTATTATCAAAGACTAATCCATCGACAATTCAGAAAATACGTAGAGCTTAAAAAAAGTTCGTTGTACTGTACAAGTTCTATATTGTTTATTATCCAAAAAAATAAGATAGAAAGAAAAATAATTATAAAAAAGATAAAATGAGAGAAGGTAACTACTAGTTTGACGGTAAATTTTAGTTCTTCTTGGGAACAGGCAATGTGTATGAAGCAAGAAGTTCGTCATCCTTCTTGATTTCCTTGATAGCGCTGACGGTAAGATTATCGTTATCAAAAGTCAACTTGACGTTAGCGTTATCATCAGATTGTCCAACATAGGTAGAGATCTTGTAAAGACCAGCACCAATGTACTTTCCACCCTTGTCGGTACTTCTCATGTGTTCATCAGATTCACGTACATCAATCTCGGTGGTGGCGGGAATAGCATAGGCGTTGTAAAGCATCTTACCCTTGAGCATCAAATAGATCTCGTCAGATAAAAATTCACTGATACCTTGGACCTTGGGGCCAAGAACTTCCTTCAACATGGAAATTTCTGAAGTAGATTGGGCGCTGGGGGAAGTTTCCAAATATCTGAATCTATCAACGTGATCCCAAGCACCAAAAACGGTTTCTCCAACCTTTTCGTCCTTTTGCTTACTTAATTCCTCGGCAACCATAGCAGATAAGAAACGAGCAATCATGTAAGGGTACTTTGTGTTGTTGGTCTTGGAAGTTTGGTGGAATTCCAAAGCAGCGTTTTTATCCTCAGCTTCATCAGCTTCCTTGATTTCAGTGGATTTGTTGTGAGAACAGAGATACTTGTGGTAATCCTCATTGGCCTTAGCAGCGCATTCTTCGCTACAGAAGGCAACCAAGTCACAAGTAGCACACTCGACCTTGTTTTCGTCGTTGAGAAGCTTTAAACAATAATTACAGTGAGATCCTTCCAATTCAGGGTACAATGCTGAAACGAGAGGACGTTCGGAATAAATGACTTCACCCTCAGCAATATCTTTATCAGCAACAAGAGCACGACGAACGACGGGGGTTCCCTCTTCGTTGGTACCGGCAGGTAATTCAGCCAATTTAACATTAGATTCCTTGGGAGGGAATTTTTCATAGAACAAGTTTTGACGCTTTTGTTGCTATAAAATTGTAACACACGTCGTTAATGACACTCTATATCCCCATAACATCTAATATTTCCTCATCATTAATACTTACGTCAAGAGCCATGATGTTGATGACCATTTGGAAGACGGGCTCAGGGACTGTCTTTTGATAAATCATGATCAATTCCATAGGAGCAGGATAGACTCTCAAAGCCAAATAGAAGGGCAAAACGGCATCGTTGTAGAATGCTTCACCTCTGTTACAAAGGCTTTCACCAGCAGCGACTTGCTCCATGAAATACTTTTCCTTGGCTTCGGGAGTGGTAGGAAGAGGTTCTTTTTCAGCAGCGCTCATAACAGCTTCAATGAGTTGAAGAGCGTTGGATTTGACGGCCTCTTCCTTCTTCTTTTCTTGCTTTTGGATCTTCTTCTTTTCCTTTTCTATAATGGATACAGTCAATATGATATTGTATAAAACAAAACCGGGGGTTGTGTGTTCAACTCACTCAATTTCTTCTTAAGGTTGGGATCGTTGCGTCTTTGGTGGTCAAAATAGACCATGTATGCAACACCAGCAGTAACTGCAACACCGGCAGTGATCAATGCGGCTGTCTTTGGTTTGATACCCATATTATGAAAATACGTTTTCCGAGAAAAAAGAACAAAAAAAAAAGACGGATATTCAGCCCTGTTAGACTTTATTGGGAGCGTCTACCGTTAAACCAGTCACTACTCCGCTCAAATTTGTCAAGCGACTAAAAGTTCATTTGTTACCATATATAGTAATTTAATGAAGATGCTTTTTTTCATGTTTTATGAATGATGTCACGTAAACTACACTTTTTAGCATAAAAGAGATTGATTATGAAAGCAAAAATAGTACATCTTTTTTATTTGTTTACGAAAGTGAAAATGGTGTATAACAAAAAGCAAGAGGAAAGGGTGTTTTTTATGTGCATATATTATTTATAAAAAGTTATGTATTTACAGATCATTGAACTTATTCCTTGTCCTTCTTCTCAAGGTGTTCAATTGTTTCGTCTTGCATGTGTTCGAGAGGCTTGTCAAACTCCTTGTCAGCCTTGACAGCAGCTTCACTGTGAGAAGCCAATTTCTCGTTCCATTCCTTATCGTCAGAGTTCAAGTTCTTGTGCTTCTCCTTTTCAAGGACTTCAGGATCATTATCAGACATATGAGAGAATGCAGTCATAGTTCTCTTGGTAGTGACCTCAAAGCTAGCAGTGGCAAATGTGGAGATGTAGGTAGTTCTGTAGGCCTTGGTGATATCAGCGACGGCGTGCTTGGCGTGGTTTGCGTACATGTTATAGTGGGTAATTTAAGTAAGTTGTGTGTATATCAATAAAAAAGAGATACAGTCAATTGAGACAAATGCTCCCTTTTATATGTTTTTCGTTTTCATATATGCCAGATGATATATCATCTCAACGTCATAGATCCAATTTTTGGATTAACTCTCTTTTGGTGAAGATCATAAACTCAATGTAAGAACTTGGATCTGTGACGCATATCAATTTAATTGCCGCTTATTTCTCCAGAGTTGCAGTCGAAAACACAGTTATTTCCAAATTCAGCCCTGCGCGAACCAACAGTCGAGAAAAAAAAAATCAAGAGAGATTTTGGACCCTTCACTTTTATAAAAAAAATAATATGAAAAATTCTACTATTGCTTTAGTAGCTGCTGGTGTTATTGCTACCGCTGGTCTCGGTTATATCGTCTACTTTGATTCCAAGAGACGCAGCGATCCCAACTTCAGAAAGCAATTAAGTAAGATTTTGAAAGAATCTCGACCGATTTACAAGTCAATAACCTGTTTACCCTCTTCTTCTACGTAGGACGTGAGCGCAAAGAAGCTGCCAAGGCTAGCAAGGAGGCCGAAAAGAGCTCCAAGGAATCCAAGTTGCAAATGATTGAAAGAGTTATTGTCGCTTGTGCTCAAGAACAATTGCCCACTACACCTGAAGGTAAGGAGGCTTATTTCATGGAAAACGTCGCTGCTGGTGAAGCTTTATGTGGTCAAGGTAAGATATAGTAATAGTGTTGTCAGACGGAGTGAAATGAGACTTATGCTGATGGATCTCTATAGGACCCAACCACTATGACGATGCCGTTTTACCTTTCTACAAGGCGCTCAAGGTCTACCCTGCACCTCTGGAATTGGTCAATATCTACCAAAAGACCATTCCTGAACCTGTATTCCAAACCATCGTCTCTATATTGGCTATTGAGGTAAAGAAAGAAAAAATTCTAGTGATGCGGAGTCAGTTAGTCAGTTAGAGCTATGTTTATTAACTATATGCAATATATTTTATAGCAAAAGGCAATGGCAGGTCAACACAGTGAAACCCCCGAAGCCGCTGCCGCTTCTGCCACTGGTATCGATATCGAAGTCGAGTAAAAGAAGTAAAGCCGTGTAGTTATAATATAGAATCTCCCTGTTGTTTTGTAAATAAAATGATCAACAATCACAATATTTAGTCTGTAGTAAGACTCTGGACTGTCTGAAAAAGTTTCGCTTGCTTGGCATGAGCGGAGAACCTTCGTCGCTCTTTTCTTTTCCTTTCTAGTAAAATGGCACATTTTGATAAAGCAGAGTCTATTGCCACAAACACTCTACTCCTACCTGATATCCCACCAAGCTTCTTTGGCTGTGACGATGCCTTGTTATTGATTCACGACGCCTTCGCTGCATTTGGCCCCATCTACACCTTTGTGCAGATGAAAGGATTTCGCAGACTCATGATCATTTTTCAAGAAACTGCTCATGCCATGAAAGCGAAAACTACACTAGACAAACACCATATAATCTGGAAGGAAAGAACCCCTTTCCCGGAGATAATCTCACTTGTAAAAGACTATGACAAAGAGGCTCATCTAGGCAGCCAAGATTTATTACTAAGAGTGTACTATGGACAGGTAAGTCAGTTGCATAAATTGTGTTCAAGGCTTTAGTCTCACAAGTTACATCACAATAGCACTATTCCATTGATGTGGATCCAAACTCTACCTCTCTCCAGGTTCCTCAATTCCAGCGTAACCTACTCATCTCACCTCCAGGTTCACCATTCGAAGGCTGGGAGCAGATTGAGGAAGACGCACCTAACCAAGTTGTATTGGGGTCTGATCTTATCCACGCAGCAGAAATATCTGACTACGAGCTAGATGAAGACGAACTTAGACTAGAAGTAGAAGAAGAAATTAAAAGAGTAGCTCCACCCAAGAAGGCAGCACAACCAAAGAAGATTGCTATTGTGTGCTCCAAAGGGCTGGAACACCCTGAACATTTGCCCTCTATCACGGTACAAGACTGGGATGGACATATCACAATCAACGCAGACGACGAAGACCTGATAAAGAAACCAAAGAAAATGACGGTGGCCAACATAATACCTACAGCTATGCCACCTCGTTAATACAACACACACACACACACACACATCATGTAAATATCTTTAATATTATTAAATAAATAGAAAAAAAAATGTATACAAGTAAGAGGGAATAGCTATTTATAATGCGGAAATGTTTCGTTCGTATAAAATGGTGGTGGTGGTAGTAATGACAATATAAATATCTATAGTTAGCATGGTTGTTGTAGTAGTGGTAGTAAGTACATGTTTTAATTATTTGGAGGAAGCATTATTGTGTTGTTTTTGATAGGTGGCAGGTAACAAATGCGCTCTTTTTCCAACTTTTTTCATCAATGTACCTTCCGCCTCTAGTTCGGTCTTCAATAAAGTTTCGCTGAGTTGACGTCTTTTATCCTCTTCTTCTTCATCTTTGTCTTCTTGACTCTGAGCTTGCTGTTGCTTGATCCAATCTGGTCTCCGCATTTTCTGTCTGAATGTATCTGCAATCAATAAGGCGTCGGTGGATGTAAGTGGGGGTTCCGATCGACTGGAGACGTTGCTGAAGGAAGCAGTAGACTGTGGCCTATTGTTGTCAGCCCCACCCATCATGTACACTTGATTCCCACCACTGTTGCTGTTGTTATTATTCTCCATGAAAGGAAGCGAGGGAACTGACATGAATCCAAAAGACTGTTGCTTATGGTCCAGAGGATTAGGTGTATTGGGGGTTGTATGACTTTTGAGTGATCCTTGCTCACTTCCTTTGTGTGCAGTGCCAAGCAGTCTGGCTGTACTGTTTCCAGTCATCAACAATGGAGATGGCATAACCATTGCGTCAGAGGAGAAATTACTGTGTCGGACGGAAGAAGGGTTGGTAACAGATATAAACGAGCCATTTTGATGATGAAGTTTCTCTCTACTTCCACCGTCTACGTTGTTCATGGGAAACATGGAGCTACTTGCAGCGCTATTTACTGCCACTACATAAGTATGAAATATTAATAAAAGAAGGTCAGCGTCTTTTTTTCAATAAAAAAAAAAGCATATGTGATAAACCATACCAAGATGTCCCTTTTCCCCGTACACCAATTTCCTTCTTCGACTATGGCGCATGACCCAAAACACTGCAATACATGCACCTAGTACAGCAAAGCATGCTAACACAACTGCTGCAATAATCCCGGGTTGCAACGTATGTGAGTCTTGTCGTTGTTGTTGCTGTTTAGCATCTTGCTCTGATTTTGAAAGGTGGGGTGGGACGCTGGAAGGTGATTGGAATGGTGTGATAGGAATTTGATTTGTAGGTGGAGATATCACTGTGCTACTGCTTATCACACTGCTCGTATTGCTAGGTAGGGCTGTCACAGGCGGTGTAAGAGCGACCTCTACAAACATACAAATAAAAGTGAATAAGAAATTCAAGAACATGTATGTAAGTGTTGTACTTTACGCGCTACTATGTTGTGTACTGGAGGCGGATAGTCAGAAAATCGGTTGTTCATTTCTTTTTCTGGATTAGCACCACTCGGCAGAACATAGACGACAGTTTCATATGTCTGAGCAGAGGGGTTCAATCGCCACGTATCGTCTACTAATACAGGTACAGTTCCTTTGGCTGTGCTTACATCTGTTAAAGTTTTTATAAGAATGTTTTGATAATTTTGTACAAAGTAAATATAAATATCCAGAGTGGGCTATATGTAAATTTTGTTTAGAATAAAAACAATCATGTAGGTTTCGAATCGTGTTGTTTTGACTCACCGAAGAAACATAGGTGGGGTACCTAAATACGCAAATTTCAATGAGTCAACAAATTTAATCAGATATTTCGCATCGATTACATCGTTCTTACATTGCGTTCCAAGTAATAGGGTACCAAGTGCCATTTTTCCAAGTTTCCCCTGTTTTGGGTGAACATATTGTGTCTGTGTTACCATTGATACCACAATTAGTAGTCTCAGCTTTTTTAGATTAAACATACTAGTAGTGAGTAAATTTCTCCTATTAAGCAAATTGATCTGTGTTTTTTTTTAATTTGTACCTGCTGCTGTTTTTATCGATGGATCAGAGGTAGTCGCAGTAATTAAATCTTCAGCTGCTGTTGATGGCTTACATGTCGTAGTAGTCAGGGTGAGTGCCATCCACAAGATAAATAAGGGTCGTTGGGGTTTATATGATAACATGATTGAAATGTGTAGAAAAAAAAAAAAGAATAAATAGACAAAGATTTTCACGTACTAATACGAATTTATTTATGTGTTGTTAATCCTCCCTTTACTAAGAAAGCTGATTGAATGTTGTTATTGCTGTTTTTGTTGTGTAGTGCTGTGGTACGTATGTGTAGCGTAGTAATTGTGTGATCTACCGATGAGTGATGATTGATTACTATGTAAATTGTCAAAATAAATATTTATCTATTATGGTGACATTCACTGTATGTAAAGCGCACAAACAAAAATTCAAAGGAAAACAGAAACAGAAAAAGAAGAAAAAGAGAAATCCACTTCTTGTATGTACTTGGTTGTGTAATAGCAAGACAACATAGCAAAGGAGTAGTGACTTTATGAAGGGGTTGCTCGCGAGTTAAGGGGATAAATATAAGTATAGAAGAGTGACTTATTTATCTTCTTCCTGGACACTTCTACTTGACGTTGAACTGATTTAACTCGAAAAAAGGAGTCCAAGGGAGTCAATCATAGTATTGAAAGAGCTAGGAAGGGGAGAATATATATATATATATATATATTTCTGCGAGTGATTCATTTCTGAATACAAAACAGATACTCAATTTAGGTACGTAGAAGAAGAAAAAAAAAATAGTAATATACATATACAATCAATTATCTAGAGTGTGTGCCATGTGCATACGTGCTGCTTTCTAAATGAAAGAATTACATATGTCGTAACTCAAAGCAAAGGATAGCAAGGAGACAATGTGACTATGGGTGTACGTGTACAAAGTACGTACGTACGTATCATTCACCGATTTTTGAATGAAACAAAAGAGTCCGGTTTGTACAGTTGGACTAACCATCAATATAAATTGGAAAACTATTCTAGAGTGTTTTCGTATGTAGTGTAGGAGTAAAAGGGGTGAGGTAAATATATGTATATCATAAGCGTATTGTATAATATATTCAGCAACAGTCTATTACTTATGATGGGTAATATCATGTACACAAATATTTACATCCAACAAGGTGTCGAAATGCAGGAAGTTGATTATTTGTTAATGTGGGCAATAATTATGTATGTACGTACTACCATTGTCAATCACTTGCATTTTACTAGTTAGATTAAGATACGACGTTTCAATTCTATGTATGTAGCCTTGACTTATAAATTAGGGTATAGGAAAAGATAATAATAAATTTCCTTGCATTAGTAATGGGCAACATCAAACACCTTTTGATGTGCAGGCATACATTTACACACACAATCATCTGTATTTGGACTGCATGATGATGTGCACCTCTGCCTTTCCTCCTCACGTTTTTTTTTAAAAAAAAAATAAAAAGTTCGTGCTAAAAGTCTAGAATCCCTTATGTAGAGCAAGTAGTAAAAGAAATTTTCTTTATATAATTATTAATTTTTAAAAAAGCAAACATAGAGTAGGGGAGTGTGTGTGTGTGTGTGCGTGTGTATGTAATTAAATCTAAAGTAATAAATTGTAAATTGTAAAAATATGCTATTCAATAAATAATAATCTTCTTAGTCGTGTTTGGCTGGATTGTATTCTAAAACGGTGCCAAAGCAGTAATCCCAAATCTTTGATGTGATACCGTAGCCTCCTTCATAATTCTTATAATGATGAGCCATATGGTACTTTTTCATTTCTTGAAAGTGAACCTTGAATACTCTGGCGTGATGAAGATAATAATGTGTACAATCATATAAAATATAACCAAAGAAACCACCAGCGACAACACCGTAGGCCATCATAGGAGGAAACAAAAAGTATCCTAATCTAACAAGAGGGTATGCAAGAATAATTGCCAACGTAGGTGGCATCACTAATCTTAACCTAATAATATCATGGAATTTAAGTTCATCTACGCCTGCTATATCCCAAATAAATGAAAGAACTTACTTGTCCATAGGTAAATAGTGATGGAAACCGTGAATGACAAAGTGTAAAACAAAGGCCATTTGAGTATCAGGTAATAAATCGTCCAAATGGAAAAAGAAGCGATGAAGAAGGTATTCCAATAATGTCCAAATAACAATACCCAGGATAAAGGACAATGATGTGCCTTGTGGATTTCCAAACTCCAAAGAGTTACGAAGTTGATATATGACATAAGGTACCCAAATCAAGGGTACAACGTACCAGGCTGTTTTGGTGAGAGGCTCAAGCAGTGGGTGACCAAAGAAAATTGCGGGTGTGGGCATATAACGAGGCTTATGTACTTGCTCAAGATAAAATTCCTTTGTATATCTTGCACGTATTAACTGAGGCACCAAAGCCTTACTAAGATCCAAGAACTGATTCTTTTTGTTATCTTGATTAATATCTGTAACCGTTGGGTGAAAATCAACCTTTCCAAACGTCTTGCTCTCCTCTTCTTCCTCCAAAAGTTGCATTCTTTGCTCGTGAAGTGTCAAAGGTTGCTTTTGAGTATCAGCTTCCTTTTCAACAACGGTTCCAATACAGTATTCAGACAAGATCTCATAGGCTGAATCGGAATGTTCATGCTCAAGAACGTCTGCCATGACGCTCGTCACATCTTTACCTGCGTAGTCCAAAATGAGGTCATCCCCACCAGGATGATCCTGCATGAATTCAGTGACATCGTATACCTTGCCTTGATAAATAACCCAACAAGAGTCTTCGGAGGCATGCTTTCTGACTTGATTAAGACTGTATTCTGTAAGTGTCATGATGAACAAACTTGAAAAGCGGATGTTTTTGTTTGTAAAAAGGGGGAGGAGGGGAAATATAAAAAAAAAAATATAATCCGTTTGCTCGGTGACACCTTAAACCAGCCAATGAAAAGTTTTAAGCGGAAGTGGATGATGTGCCTTTCCGAAATAAAACCAAATTAGGCACATTTCACATTACAGAAATGCGGACTTCTTTACACTATATTAAATATGACTTTTGGCAGTGTGATGAAATGGCAGTTCTCAGGGGAAAAAGACCTCAAAGAGAAGCTACTGTTGAAGACGTTGATCTATAGATAAGCCAGTCTTTTCTAGACTAAAATTCTGTATCACACTGAGTTTTAGGATCTACATCACTGCCAAAGAAAGGGAAATAATATGTTGCCACACACATAGGATTGATATATTACTATTCCATAATAAATTACATTTTCCTCTCTTCAATTTTCCATTTCTTTTTTACTGTAAACACCTACGCATGTCTGCGAGAGAAAAGGACCATAATAACCCGTACTACCTACTAGGTTTCAACCCAGACGATTTAGATTCCTTTTCAGAGGATGAGGCTTCTCTGGAAGGACTTGGTTCTCTTGACGAAGACAATGAGTATTACCAAAATGACAGAGAAAGTGCCATGCCAGAACCATTGGGACAACAAAATGGTGTTCAAGCTTCTTCCGCTTCTCCAGTGTATACTACAAAAACAATACAAAAAGAAAAGCAAACGCTGTACAATGTACCAGAAGTTAGAAGTGCTGTCGATGGTCTTCTTTTGTTCTCTGATATATTGACTTCTTTCACCTGCGACATTGTTTGTGATCAGACGATATCTTACAAGGTGTTGGCAAACACACACTACAGCCCCTTTGAATTGGAAAAGTTGGACATAGTGTTGAACGAGAATAGCGTCCTTGACATTCAGATAAATTGCACGCTGAATGGCCTCGATGTATTAGAATATACCTCATGGTTAACGGAGGCTTTGAGCGAGGTATTTATTGTGTACACAAAGTATACTATTGATATTACATATGTATGCTCATTGTTGCCCTCCAAGAATAGGTCATGAAAAAAGTAAGATTTGTAAATATCACCCCACTTACACCATCCGGACAACAAATGTGTGGTAGCCGCCAATTCCAGTTTGCCGTGCAAAAGGCATTTATAACTACACCAATGTCATACCTATTAGAGAAACAAGCGCCACATGGTGTTCTTGAAAAATTCACTTTACATTTAGATTGGTGCACAGCCAAAGGAAGCAAAGAATTTCAACTAGTTTGGAAACGAGGCTTTCAACGAGAAGCAATTACAAGATATGCTGAAGATGCTTTGTTCGAAGTATTGGTCCGAAGAGTGTTCCACCACTACCCGCTTATATTCTCCAATTATCATGTCAGGGTACATACTTTTCATGAAAATAAGTTGATGGTTGTCGATATGACTAACACTCCTTGTAGAAATTAGCACCCATTATCTCCCATTTACCACATATTTCGCAATCACTTGATAAGATCATACGAACAGCCCGTAATACTGCACCAGAGAGTGACTTTATTCGAAGAATTTCTGACAAAGTAAAGGTACGTATGGAGACAGTTATTAAGTGCACCTTCCTCCTCTGTTTGCTCAACACATTATTACCTTAGATGATTGAAAAGAACACATCAATCATGAGACCACATTATTTGCAGGCTCAAGATCCTCC
Organism: Mucor irregularis B50; assembly: GCA_000587855.1. Taxonomy (NCBI): domain Eukaryota; kingdom Fungi; phylum Mucoromycota; class Mucoromycetes; order Mucorales; family Mucoraceae; genus Mucor; species Mucor irregularis. The sequence goes on along the minus strand of AZYI01000168.1, from coordinate 138,686 downwards.
ACCCTTGGACAGCGGCAACTCGGACTCTATAGCGACGGATTTTACTCTTGGGGTGTACTATACTATATCTAAAACGGCAAAACAGCAGCAGGTCGGTACCTTGTTTGTTTCCCTATATACACCTTTCAAGAGCTAACATCACCCAATGACGTAGAAGAAGAGCGCTACACTGAACAAGGTAACTGCATTGGGCATGGAGAACCCTCCTGATGCGTTGGAAGCTATTGGTAAAATATGGTCCATCACTTGTTCCTCTGCCGCCCCCACATTGGCTGAACAGCTATAAATAAATGTGCGATGAAATTGCTTGTTGTTCTTTATTATCATGCCCATAAATTTTATGTACAAGTTGAAATTAGTAAAATGGAGAATCTATAATAATAAAAGAGTATGAAAAAAGTACAGTAGTCTAAGTAATAATGTTATTCTGCAATTTTTTGATCTGGTTTTTTTTTTTTGCAGAGAAAAGTCTATGAAATGCCGAGCGATCTTTTGGAAAACTCGTATACAGCGTAGCTGATACTAATAGAAGGGACAACCTATGCGTTGCAAACAACATGTGAGCGTCTGAATCATGAAATGGGTTTGTATTTCTCTTACCTTGAATAGTGTGGGCCCTAGACCCTTGTAAAAACCTCTGATCCCATCTGCTTTGTAAGTTTTAGTGTGTACGTCACATACGTACACACTCTATAAATAAATGTGCGATGAAATTGCTTGTTGTTCTTTATTATCATGCCCATAAATTTTATGTACAAGTTGAAATTAGTAAAATGGAGAATCTATAATAATAAAAGAGTATGAAAAAAGTACAGTAGTCTAAGTAATAATGTTATTCTGCAATTTTTTGATCTGTTTTTTTTTTTGCAGAGAAAAGTCTATGAAATGCCGAGCGATCTTTTGGAAAACTCGTATACAGCGTAGCTGATACTAATAGAAGGGACAACCTATGCGTTGCAAACAACATGTGAGCGTCTGAATCATGAAATGGGTTTGTATTTCTCTTACCTTGAATAGTGTGGGCCCTAGACCCTTGTAAAAACCTCTGATCCCATCTGCTTTGTAAGTTTTACTAGCGACGTCCCAGGCAGAGTTATAACGATATGGATGAGCAGCAGTACCTTGCGCTTGTAATCTATATGTAATGATAGTTAGTACAAGGATCTCGCTCCTTCTGTCTAAAACAATCCTACCTTGTTCTAATCATATTCAAAGGATACACACTTGTAGCACCAATAGATCCACTCACCATACCACACATCCACAAAACGAGGACGTTGGGATGTGGCTTTTCTGCTCCAGGAGGTAACCCCTTTGCATGATTTTCTCTATCCATGGACTGCAAGTAAGACACCTTGAGCGTCTCATAGATACCCATATCCAGGGCTTGATAGGGAAAGACGCCCATCAAACTCAAGAACAAGCCAGGCCAAAAGGCTCTCGCACCACCCGTTTTGTACATCTCGCGAATGGTTTTGACAGCGATATGTTTTGTATTTGATTTCTGCTGCCCATCTTGACTCGACATGATTCTCGTTTTTAAGGTTTCTAAGGGATATATACAAAACTGAGAACATAATCCAGCCACACCACCTGCAATAAATCGAGCATGTACTGGAATTGAATTTTTATCTTGGGCTCCTGTCATTTGTGCCATGATAGCTTTTGACGTCTCAAACACATAGAATTTGATGGCTGATTCAGGTACGATTTTAATCACGTTCAACCCGTTTCCTACATAGAGGCCACGGAATCCACCGTTGCGATAGATGGCTTTCATAGCTGTGATGATCGTGCTTGTGGAGTGACCCACTTTGTTGCTCGTAGCGTGGGCGAGGGGCTGGTAGTTTGTGTGTGTAATGAGGTATACTTTGAGTCTATCGAGTGGAGCCGTGCAGGTGCGAGAGACGCAACCCGCGATAGCACCAGCTGTCAGGTATTTATATGCGTTTCGAGCTGCTTCGTCTGTATGAGGAATAACAGCTTCAGCATCCGCATTAAGTTGGGTTGTCGTTTCATAATATCGATAAATCTCGGTCAAAGTGGTTTCATGAGGTAAAAGCTATATATTATAAAGAGACTGATCAGTACAGTGTTTTCTGTCCTATGCGCAAATCGACTTTACTTACCAATAAGAAGTTTCTCCAATTTTCAAAATCAATGTAACCTTTTCCAGCTATCAAGTGTGTGTGTGTGTGTGTGAGTGTTTTCAATAAATTTACACTGCAACTCGCTCGAAAAACTTACTCGTATCAATCAATGTAAAAAGAGCTTTGATATCAGACTTGGTGACGTCGAGTCCTGACTTTATTAAAGCAGCTTCTAGTTCTTCAGGTTTTAAACGGTGATCGCCTTTTTCGTTGATGGCAGAAAAGACGTTCCACAGTTCCTCTTCTTTGGTTAAAACGTGTGCTTTGAATTCGTCATAGTTTATTTCTTGTTCCGGGTTGATAATGTCAGATTTAAATGGAGTGGTGGGAGGTAAATGACAAGCTTCCGAGATGTCTTTAGTGTGCACGACACCTTTACGATTAGGATCGAGCGAGTCGAATAAACTCCTAATACGACTTTCCTTTTCCACTATTTTTTCGTCATAGTAAGGATGAGGATTGTCTTTTTTACCGTCGTCGTCCGTATTTGACATATTCTGCCGATTGTCTTTTTGATATTCTATTCTATATTGAATATTCTATGTTTGTTTGATGAAAAAGTGTGAAATTAAAAAAAAAAAAGATTGGGCATTCATCCCCGCATGCATGCTCCGAAAAGAATGGATTCAACGTTACCAATCTTCACGCATTTGGCGGGCACACGCGAGGAAGAAAGGGTCGGGGGTGAAAAACAAAAAAAAAAAGAAAGAAGCACAGTTTTCTCGTGTTTGCTTAATGCTCACGTCATGAGTTTATATACTTGATCATTTTTTTGGTAAGTTTTATTTCCTTTGAGATTTGATAATAAATATGTAATTAAAGGATTCTAAATGTGCTTTTTTCTTTTCAATATGTGTGTTCAAAAAATAAGGTGGAATTTAGTTTCCTTTCTTCAAAGTCTCCTCAACACCGGGCTATGTAAAAGAATGAGAATGAATGAAAAGTTTAAACGGGCTTAAGTCTATCTAAACTACTTACATTTGATCTTGTGGAATACATGCTTTCAACATTCTTCTTTACTTCCTCGAATTTATCCTTAGCCTCGGTGCTAGTGGATCCAACAGCACTGTTAACTTGCTCCTTAACCTTTTCAGTGTTTTGTTGAAGTTGTTCACGTAACTTATTGGCATTTTCATCAACAGCACCACGCAATTGTGAAACGGTATCATCAATTTGTTTACGAACACCATCAACAGATTCATTGACACTTTGGTGAGCAGATTGAAGTTGAGGATATCTCTTTTCTAATTTCTCGAGTTGAAGAGCGACGTTGTGAGTAGTTTTAGGAAGTAAATAGTAAGAAGCACCAATAGCTAAAGTGGTGGAAGTCAAGAAACGGAGGACAATGTTGCGTCTACGAGCAATAATTGTACCGGCTAAAGCAGCAACACCAACGTAAAGAACGTTGGGGAATACTTCTTCATCCTTATCAATAGTGTTTCTAACATTGGCTAATTTCTACAAGTTAGTTCATATCCCCCACTTATAATTTGTTAATTATCTAATATTTACTGGTAACTTCATTTTCCAATTGTTGATACTTTTCAACCCAAGAATTGACGTGAGTCTAACAATTAAATTTTATATATCAGTATACCGCCAAACTTTTCCATGAATCGCTTTGTTATACCTTTCCCTCTTCTAAGGTCTCGTTGGCGTATTTTTGTGCAATGTAAACTTGTTCTTCAAGCTTGGTGGGTGATTCAACAATGACAACCTTGGGCTCAGGTTCGTCATAAATACTAAGCTATAAGTAATAAACACTGAGTGAATAAAGATTTGTTCAATTGACAAGACTCGCGCGTATAAATTACTTTAGTTCTTTTTTCTTCGGCAAAAGCGACTGGAGCAGTAGCAACCATAGCGGTGCCAGCAGCAGCGACAGCAAACTATAGGAAAAAAAATCAAAGAAATCGAATAAGAAACAGATCATATTTGGTTTCGATCACGAGCTGAGGAATATTTTACACTTCTCTTAATAATGGGAGAGAACATTGTCGAAATTAGTAGATATGTCGTGGAGAAGGGAGGTCAAAGTTCGAGAGGTTAAAGAAAAAACACAGATCCCTGGGTCGTCGGCCAATTGCAGAGCTTATCTCACAGTGGATTAGAAAAAAATCGAGTTAGGGTGACGTCGACGACACGGTTTCAAATTCATGATTGGGTGCCCGAGATGATGACAATGTTAGCTCAGGTATGAGTTGCTCACAATCACAACTCGATGCATTGAGAAATAAATTTAAGGCTTTATTTACAAGCTAACTATCCAGTAATAAATGTAAATGCTGATTGCTTGGGGGAAAATAACTACAAACATAGCTGAGTTTTTTGAGGAGGTAAAGTGTATGTAAAAGAGTATCACACTTTTTTATGCCCTAGAAGTTAGTGATATTGATAAGAGGACAGCCTCTGAAACTAAATCAAGCCCTCAAATCTCAAAGAGCGCATCACAGCCTCAAACGGTATAAGGCAATTTTCGCTACCAGAGAGACATCCCTCCGCTTACTTCAGTGGTAGTTTTGAAGTACCTTTGATCTTGGCAGTTGGAATGCAGATCTGTGCATTTTGGCTACGAGATTACGTACTTGAACCAAAAATCAGTAGAGCTCAAACACCTTGCAGACGTACACCACGTACACAACACATGGAATATTTCTTGAGTCATATTACTCTTGAAATATCTGAGTCAAGCATCTTTTCCTTCCGATCGCAAGTGGTCGAAACCGGGACCACATTAAGGGTCCACAAGTTTAGTAAGATGTCTGGGCATAAATGTGGTCCATCAATCCATATACTTTTCGACTTCGAGATAAAATAAAGCGTTCAATGGTAGCCTACTACCATTGGAGGGAACTGGGATTTTGAAGAAGAGTGAGCGTCAATAAAATGTCATGTACAGACAGTGCTTGCTGTCAAAGCTGTTTTTATAGCCTCTATCATTTCTAAGACTGTTCCTGCACCTATTCCATAGAACCTTTGCATTTTTGTAGTGCGCGCAAGTCAAAGTTTCAAAAGCAAATTGTTATTATTTCTATATATTTTGTATTAAGGATGTATGTTTGCTTTCCTTTTACTTAGTGCTAGTTGAGTTGGCACCAATGTTCGATAAAATCGATGTTGTAGTTTAGTCAACGTTCCACACATCAATTCCGATGAGTTTCATTACTGTTTGCAAAGGTTAGTGAGAGAGAGAAAGAAAAACTCGTGTGACATTTGTGCGCTTTGAACAAAATCTGAAATTTACGCAAGTGCAACCGCAGTTAAGTACTTCTTCCCCAGTTTTCTTCTTGGTGATATATAAAAAAAAGATGACGATACAAAGACTGCCTCTGGAGATTATACAAAAAATATTTGAATATACAGATCCAAAAGAAGCTGATCAATGCCTCTACTTATGTAAGGCGTGGTACCCCTTGTTGAGATCTATTTATTTCAAAGAGATAACTTGGAGCATAAATGGACTCAAAAAATTGAAAGAAAAATTGTCAAATATAAGCGAGACGACCAACTCATTGGAACTCATGCCATTCACAAAACAGATCAAAATCTATAACGACGTTGACAGGGATGGAGGTGAAATTGACATCTTTGATGATGAGGGGAATTATATCGACTCTGTATGGACAAGTCTGTCTACTCAATTAACAGAAAAAGAGTTTATATTACTCCTATCGCACTTTCCAAATTTAGAATGTTTGGACCTCCAGTCAAGCACACATTCAGTTCATTACACGAAGATCCTCGTTAATTATCAAGGATGCGAAAAGTTGCCCCCACTAGAAGATATTAAAATGGCTCGCGTCAGTGGTCCAGAGCTATGTAGACTGAATTTCGCACTCGGCTATCGCTTTCGACATTCTTTGAAAGCTATGACTATTAAGTACGTTAAAGATCTTGACGATGGATCCAGCCTATTGAAATCTTTATCTGATTTTATCAGTTTAAAAAGCTTGGTTGTGGAAGATCCAATCGACTCAGATTTAACATTGTTTCAATTGTTGCGAGCATGCCCTAATGTCCCAAGTGTGACATATGACTGTCACTTGAAAACACCAGTAGCCCAAGCGAAAGAACTAGCAATATTTCATGCGTCAAAAGAGGAACTGTCACTCCTGAAAAACTTGACACACATCAAGTTAGTTTTACCCACAATTACAAGTGCTTATATGGATTTTTTTGCAAACCACAGCCCAAAAACTTTAACTAGCATAAAATTGTACGCAAAACAAACTACCTTGTACAACTGGATTGATACTGTATCTATGGATGTTGCTCTCAAATTTTGTAAAAGTTTACAAAAGTTTACCGCCATCAAAATGAAATTTACCCATTATAATAGAGACCGTGTGTTAACGAGAAGGGATTCACAAATCGATATCTTCTATCATATTTTAGACTCTCTCACGGAAGGAAGGGACGTGAAGAGTACTAAAGCTATTTACAGCAGTAGATTTGTAGCAGAAGAGAGCTTTGATGTCGTTAATGGACTTGGACTTACGTATCAGTATGGTCTTGAAGATTTCGGCCCCTATAATCGTTTAGGGCGCAAGTACCAAGAATGCACGCTACCAGTTCCATCTTCGTCATCATCTTTAAAACAACTCTCTCAGCTAAAACAAATGACGGCACAAACTGGTTATGGCGAGATCGACAGCTTGCCAACAAAATTTTTAGACTTTGTGAAAAGATATTGTCCAGAACTGAGGCATTTTGAACTACAACCTCAGATGATAGGGCGTCATTTACAAGCGGACTGTCGAGGTTCATTCAACTCCTCACTGGAAGATACAACGCATGTTTTTATAAAGGGTGCCCAATTCTCACAAGCTCTGTTTGACAGTGTGAATGAATATTTTCCTCGTGTAAAATCTTTGGACTTTGGAATTAAAACCAACACATCTAAACCGGTTGCAGATTTGGTATTCAACCTCTCCAGTTTTAAGCACCTGGAGACTTTTATTATCAATATCGAGGAACGTCCAGTCAATATGGGCGATCTTATATTTATTGTATTTCAATATACTGGCAGCAAAAGCAAGATGCAGTATCTGGTCAAAAAGGTGCCTGAAGTACTGGGTTGTAATGGAGGCTGTTTCGAGTTTCAGTTTGTATCGAATTATTTTCTACAAGGGAAGTCGGATGCAGGTGAAGAGAAATGTGCGTACATCATTCATATCGAAGGGCTGCCTCAGCTCGCAAACATCCAAATCAAAAATCTTGATTCAGCAACCTTCACACTAGATTTATCATATATGTTAAATGAATCATTTTAAAATACGAAGCAATATGCTATCACCTAAATTCAATACTCGTTTTTGTTCGTAAATTGGGCATATGCACTATAGAGTAAAGATATATGACTGGCGTATTGAAGCTGAAAACACACCGTGACACATAATGATTAAGTAAGGTTTTCTGTACATAAACATCATATAAAATTATCTTCCGTATATGTTTTTTAAAATTATACTATAAATTATGAGTGGTATCAACTGTCCTAGTTTTTGTACATACGCCTTGGAGTATATGTGTTGCAAAGACTCGATCAAATAGAGAGATCTTCAGCCTGAAGCTGTTGAAGAGAGTTATCATTCAAAAGGTGAATTCTTTTGCGATGTAGTATCGATTAGGGCAATGTATAAAATCAATATGTCAAGCACAGATTCAACAAGTTCAGACTCAAGAAAATACTATGCAATCCATTTTAAAAATGACTGCGCTAGACCTGCCAGCAGAGATTACAGAGAAAATATCAGCGCATCCTGACTCTTAAAATATTTTCTTTAAAAGAAATACATTATGTGTCCAACAAAACAGTATTGTTTTATTATTATTATCATTTCCTTTTTTTTAGTATTATGGTCATACGTAAGCGAGTTTGCCAGTACTTGATTACTCTCCTCTCTACGGATCCTAAACACAAGGTCGGTCAAGATGACACCAATACCTATTAAAATCGATGTTGCTCTCTAGTCAACGTTGCACACGTTGTAACCAACGAGTTCCATCCCTCTTTTGCACGGGATAGAGATTGGGGGAGAAACAAAAACTCGTGTGACATTTGTGCGCTTTGAACAAAATCTGATTTTTGCACCAGTAAAACCGAGTTCAAATGGCCACCGCAGCTCAAGCACTTCTTCCCCAGTTTTCTTCTTGGTAATATATAAAAAGAAGATGACGATACAAAGACTACCTCTGGAGATTATACAAAAAATATTTGAATATACAGATCCAAAAGAAGCTGATCAATGCCTCTATTTATGTAAGGCGTGGTACCCCGTGTTAAGATCTGTTTATTTCAAAGAGATAACCTGGAGCAAAAATGGACTCAAGAAATTAAAAGAGAAATTGTCAAAAATAATCGAGACAGCCAACTCATTAGAACTCATGTCAATGACAAAACAGATCAAAATCTATAACGACATCGACAGTGATGGAGGTGAAACTGACATCTTTGATGATGAGGGGAATTGGATCGACTCTGTATGGACAAGTCTCACTACTCGATTAACAGAAAGAGAGTTTATATTACTCCTGTCCCACTTTCCAAATTTGGAGCGTTTGGACTTCGAGCGAAGTACACATACAAATCATTACACAAAGATCCTTGTTAATTACGAAGGACTTGCAAGATTTCCTCCACTAAAAGATATCAGGATACTTCATGCAACAGATCTAGATTTATGTAGAGTGAATTTCGCTCTCTTTTACCGGTTTCGAAAATCTTTGAGAACTTTGACTATTGTATACTTTGAAGACCTTGATGACGGATCAAGTTTATTGCATTCTTTGCTTGATTTTACCAGTTTAGAAAGTTTGATTGTGGAAAACTACTCAGACACAAGCTTAACATTATTTCATATGTTGCGAGCATGCCCTCACGTCGCTAGTATTACGTATAAGTGTCGCTTGCCAACATCAGTAGATGCTGCGGAAGAATCAGAAATGCTGCAAGAGTCAAAAGAAGAAATATCACGCTTAAATAATTTGAAACACATCAAGTTAACTCTACCTACGATAACAACTGCTTATATGGACTTCTTTGCAAACCATAGCCCACACAGTTTAACTAGCATAGAATTGAAAACTACACAAACCACCCTATACACCTGGACCGATATTGTATCTAAAAATGCTGCACTTAAATTTTGTAGAAGTTTACAAAGGTATAGCTCCGTCAAAATGAAATTCATCAATTATGATAGATATGATAGAGATGAACCAGTGGTCGATGAAACAAGCCGCGCAGTGCAAAGGGAGGATTCGAATATCGATATATTCTATCACATTTTAGACGCTCTCGCACAAGGAAGGGGCTTGAATGTTAATAGAGCCATCTTCAACAGTAGGTCGGTCGCAAGCGAAGTTTTCAATATCAACAATGACCACGGGATTACATATCAGTATGATGTTGACTCCGAGGGGCATAGCGAACGAGGTGTCAGCTTTCAAGATTGTACGTTGCCGATTCCATCTTCATCATTGACTTCAAGTCAACTCGCTCAGCTGAGAAAACTTATGGTTCAGACTGGTGTGGGTGGGTTCAAATGCTTACCGATCAACTTTTTAAACTTCGTAAAGAGCTACTGCCCAAAGTTGAAGCATTTTGAATTACGACCTCAGCAATGCCGTTTTAATTTTCAAGCGGCCTGTCGAGACCCACTCAAATTCTCACTGGAGAACACAACGCATGTTTTTATAAAGGGTGCTGATTTCTCTCAAGCTTTGTTTGACAGTGTAAATGAATATTTTCCTCGTGTAAAATCTTTGGAATTTGGAATTAGCACTAATCCGTATGAACCGGTTGCAGATTTGGTATTTAACTTCTCCAATTTTAAGCACCTGGAGACTTTTATTATCAATATTGAGGAACGTTCAGTCAATATGGGCGATCTTATATTTATTGAATTTCAATATACTGGCAGCAAAAGCAAGATGCAGTATCTGGTCAAAAAGGTGCCTGAAGTACTGGGTTGTAATGGAGGCTGTTTCGAGTTTCAGTTTGTATCGAATTATTTTCTACACGAGAAGTCGGATGCAGGTGAAGAGAGACGTGCGTACATCATTCATATCGAAGGGCTGCCTCAGCTCGCAAACATCCAAATCAAAAATCTTGATTCAGCAACCTCCACACTGGATTTATCACATATGTTAAAGGAATCGTGCTTATATACAAAGTAGTTGTTGATTGATTTTAAAAGTAATATTCACTCTTTTTTGTAGATAAGGCATATGTATATAGAATAAAGACACAAATTGGTCTAACGAGGCTCGAAACACACTGCAGCGCATAAAAGTTAAGTGAAGTTTTCTTTACAAATTTTTGATGTGATATCATTTCATGTATACGTACGTACTTTCTGAATCTATTATATAAAAATAATGAATACATAGTAGCGACTATCGTTTTTTCGATACATACAATTTGGAGTATACATGTTGTAAAGACTCGGTCAAATAGCCTGAAGCTGTTGAAGGGAGATACATATCTTTCGAAAGATGCCTTTTATGGTGAATTAAGTATAACTTCGGTCAGGGCAATGTATAAAACCAATATGTCAAGCACAAACTTATTTAGAGCAGACTCGAGTGAATGATTGTCCATTCTAAAAACAATTGTGCTACACCTGCCAGCAAAGATTACAGAAGAAATACTACTGTACGTACCTTGCTCCCTCCGCGTGATTCTTGAGAATATTTCTTCAAAGAGGGGCTTAATGCGTCCACAAATTAGTACAAAGATTTATCGCATTTCTGACTACTATCAATGAATCATTCATTGTCTGTGCCAGGATACATAATTGCTCTTTTTTTATGGCATGGCGTAAGAGAAGTAAGTAATGCTACCATTGAAGGAAAGAAACTTCTCTTTTGGATAATAATAGGATTCAGTTATCATGCACTCTCACAACGCGCGGACCTCAAGGGCTCAGAGGTGAATAATTCTCTCGGATATCTTGTTATAATCGTGCGTGTCTTTACCAATGCATACTCCAATTACCTCAAATGCGAGTTCGTTCAAGCCGACGACAATATAATATGAAATCCATGTTCCTCTTTAATAAGGTTTCACACATCATTCCCAATGAGTCTCATCCCCCTTTTGTACGGGATAGAGATTGAGAGAGGACGAAAGATTCGTGTGACATTTGTGCGCTTTGAACAAAATCTATAATTACAATGTCGCATTTATTGAATTTCGATATACTGGCAGCAAGAGTAAGATGCAATACCAGATGAAAAAGGTGTCTACGGTTTCGGGTCGTTGTGGAGATGCTCACGAGTTTCAGCCTGTCTCGACTTTTTCCCCACAAGAGAATTCAGGCGTAGTTGAAAAACGAAAGACGTGCATCATTTATATCGAAGGTCCACCTCAACTCGCAAGCCTTCAGGTAAAAGGTCCCAATTCAGCGACCTCAACATTAGATTTATCGCATGTGTTGTAGGTTTCATTAGATGATGTGTATCTTAATACAACGTAAAAGTTGATTTTTATGAGATAAAATCAATATTCAACTTTTTCATTATACGGTCCTTCTTGCACTATTTGTTGTCTCTTCACACTTCAAACGGTAGGTCATTGTAAATATACGTGGGGCGTTTGATGCTTTAGTTTTTTTTTATTTGTCATGAAAAAAATATTTTTTGAGTACTATGTTCAAGAATAAGTCATATATATATATATAAAATTAGGATAGTTATGTATAAAAGGATTGGGTTGAATCAATCACTGCAACCACACTGTTTGAGGTTGATGTTGTAATTAGAATTGTACATATGTAAAAGATAGAGAAGGAGAGACTGTGTAAGGAGTGCCAAATTTAGTATCTTCTGCGGTTACGGGAGGTAAGACCGCTAAGGAAACCTCGCTTAGCAGATGGAGGAGGTGCATGTCGAGGTTGCTTTCTCGAGGCTTTAGCCTTGGCAAAAGCTAAGGGTGCAAATCTCTTGGCCATGGAAGTCGCTTCATTCTTCTTGGCTTGCTTTCTACTTCTCTTACTAGCTTTTACAGGTGCTGGGTTGGGAGAGATCTTGGCTTTGATGTTTTGGATGGCGGCAGGGGCACCTGCAGATTCATTAGGGTGGTGACGAGCAGCTTTCTTGGATCCGAATCCGAATCTCTTCTTGGGTTTGGTAGCTACTACTTTAGGTTCGCGGTGAGCCTTTCTTCTATTACCAAAACCAAATCTCTTTCTTGGAGTAGCGGCGACAGCAGCTTGTTGTTGAAGTCCTCTGTTTTTTCTTGATCCGAAGGAGAATCTGTTAGGCCTATCATAGGAATTACATTGAGTATACTAAGCGGTAAAATACGTGCGTTCGATAACTTACTTCTTGACCTTTCTTGGAGCAGCGGCTCTTTTAGGATGTCTTCTTGAACTCATGGTATTTCCCATCTTGATTTTTGTTAGCTTGTAAATTATTTGATTTGTATAATTGTATTAATCCAGGGAAAGGGAAGAATAAAGTTGGTGTATTTATACAAAAAGTTGAGTGGATGAGATGAGTGAATCGTTATTATCAAATCAAATAGAGTTGCGTACCACATGTCTTTTACGCTTGCCTGAATATAGCAACTTAAGAGAATGATAAGATGTGTAATTTTTCAATGACAAAATTTACAACAATGAAGTTACTAAATTTGAAGCCACTGACGTAAATTGAAAAAATGACGATCCTTTTCATTTTTTTAAGTTAGGCTATGTTGCACAAATTTAAATTGAATAAAGGTTTGATGATGATTGAACTCTCTGAATCAAGTAATTCGCTGTTCTTTGGTTCTGCAAATCATGTTATCCTCCCTGAGTTATTGAGTCACTCAACGCCAGTTGTTTCAACGTAATTTAAGAATTGCGTTGATTCGGGCTCAAAAAATACTCTGATTCCTTACGCAACTTTATACCAAAATTGTATACTTGTATGAACGTAGATCCTAGCTTACTTTCGCAATTATTTTACAACAGTATCTTATGTGTGAATATAATGCATGCTTAGAATTACGTATAAATTACCTACGTATCCATACATAGCACTGGCATGTTTGTGATTTTCGAAAGAAAAAATAATGCCACTTGTTTTAAAGATTTAACTTAAAATGTTAACACTAACAAATCTAGAAACAAAAGAAGAAATAAGGCGTATGTGTTACGTTCGACAAAATTAACAATCTAGCACATAGATGATAGACAGAAAGAGGGGCTTAGTGTTGAAGAGCATCAAGCTGTTGCAAACGCGAGTATTATTGTACATTTATTATAAAAAAAATTATTGACCTAAATAACTCCAAAATCCACGAGCTGTTCCATGAACGTAATCATGTAAATTTACGATATTTCGAATCATTTCACGGAAACTCCAAAAGCCTATCTGTTTTAATCTTCTGTTTCTCTCTTGATTGTCTTTTACTAGATCAACAAATCCTCTAGCAACACATTCGTTTAATCGATTCGATAGTGTTGATTGTTGAATCGTCCATGCACCGTTGAAAAGTTCGAGGTCCATGATGATACGACCCTTAATAGGAACAATTGTTTTGTTGTTATTGATGTAAGCAATCACTGGTCGCACCATTGCACTGTTAAGGTAGCTAACATCTGGTATCTTTAAGGGTACAACGCCCTTGATATTCTTAAAACGGACGTCGATGTCCATGATGAACTTTTTGTCTGTGTCGCTGTTGCTTTCGTTTACGTCAGATGAATCTTCGCCTAAGGTAACTGTGTTTCCAGTTCCTGTACCTAGCATGATTGACTGAGGTAAACTGCTCTTGATCAGTTCAAAAATTCCTGCAACAACACTCAATCCATCCTTCTTTCTCTCGTCTGGTATATAAATATCTGCGCAAAAATCCATTGTGCCAGATGTGATCCATTGAGGTGGGCCGTCCCCGAATCGGTGGATATGATCCATGCTGACATTTTCTACTCTCAAACGTGACTTTCGCTGATATCCTCTGTCTCTCATACCGTCGTCCGTCATTATACCAAAAACTTGATTTTCACCTCCAACCAACACTCCCTGTGGGTTAAGTTTTCTATAAGGATAATACGTTGCCAAGTCAGGATGGCTTCCTTTAGCTTCCAGATCAGAGTACTCCAAGACGCTCTTTTCTGTCTGAGGCGTATGCACACTAAATAAGCTTGTATCCACCGATCCAATAATTGAGTCCGCACAGAGCATATCATAAAACATCCTATTATAGACGATGTGAGCATACATTTCATAACTTTCGAATCAACAATGCGTGCATACCACTGCTTTCTTAATTTGCTGAATTGAGCTTGTAATATCGAAACGGGAAAAGGTCTAAATCCCGTGGGCATGTATACAGTCAATAAGAGATCGTCAATTGTCAAGGATTCCATTTCAAAGTCCCCGGGTATATGCCTTTTTCGTATGGCTTCGGCATCAAAGACAGCATTTTTATTCCAATTACCTCGTCTATTATCAATGATGCCTCTTATACCCTTGACATTAGCACTTTTCACTAGGCCTTTACCCTCCATCAATCGCATCAGGCTCAACTCTACTTCTAAGGTATCTACCGTCAAGTCGAACCAGGGCATCTTTTGAAGCCTTTTTTCACCCACTTCATCTTCATCTAATTGGACTCCAGCAAGAAGATCGCCCTGTACTACTGCAGGTTCTTTCTCTGGCGTCCCCTGGAGGAATTCCTGTTGCACCGACTTGGGCATACAGACTATGTGTAAATTGTTTAATCGAATTTTACCGTCCTTCCAATTCGGTGTGGCAGATTCAAATATTACAATTGCTTCTGAGGTCTTTGTAAGATACTTTCCTACTTTATTCACAACCCATTCTATACATTGGAAACATATTAAATACTGCAGAAATGAATTGCTTAGTAAGTGCTTACCTTCGAACTGCAGTGAATTGGCGGCCCAAAGTCCCAAACTAATAAAACTCGTGGTCCCAACAAGCAGCCATACAGTGTGTCCGAGGAAAACCCAAGAAAATAACGCAGTGATATCATTTAAAGTGAAGGGTCTCATTTGCTTCATCAGTGGATATTTGATCCTCACTTTAAGACGCTGTATAAATCCACGGGCTTGAATAAGCAGCTCATACTTGTTTGGAATATTTGGTGGAAATTTGGGTAAATGCAATGAACGTTGAAATGTCGTTGACTGAATGAGGTTATGATTGTTGAAATAATACGAGTTTTTTGAATTGTAAAGTTTAGATCTCTGCGCGCGTTGATGCATAAATCGTGTAGGTGGTGCTCGTTGTGTTATCGCACTGTAAAGCTTCTTTGTCTTTGTACCGTTTCTCTGTAATAAAAACCGTTGCAAGTGCCCATTTCTATTATTTAGCAAACGAATGCTGTCTCTAATTGTATGTTGAAGCATTCGTTTAATGAGAAACTAAAGTGGTAAAAGCAAAAGCGCAGCCTGCTCAAATGTTTAATGAAAAATGCAAGCGCATTACACAAGCAAAGACTGAGTTTATAATTTTATTGCGATACGATCATTAGACATCTTCCATAATTACATCTGCAACTTCATTTAATTGACTATCCTCTGTTTCAACAGCGTTTCGTATCCTAGTGCGAGTTTCTTCCTTCATTTGCGCATCCCTTATTTCACCAGAAGGAGGTAATCTTTCGTTCTCCAAATCAGCTCGTTTAGCCTCTTCAAATGACGTAATAGCTACATAAATTGGAATTTGAGATGAGTACACTATCAAGTCACAATACCGCTTTTGTACCATCTTACCTGTCTTGATACCCTCAGCACCTAATGCTAATGTACCCAACGGTAGCTTTCCACTTGGTGATAAAGATTTCAATTCACTAATACTCTCTGAATTTTCACGAAGAACAGAATAAACACGAGAAATCTTTCCAATCGCCAAGATCTTGTTTCGAATCACCATCTTACGCTGTTCTATCTCTTCAGCACTAGGTGCATCCACAGCCATCGCAGATTGTTTGCTATCCATCTCATCAGCCAAAAGTTCCTCTTTACTGCAAATGTTCAAAATAGCCAATAACATATTTGTGATTTTTTCTCCAACGAACGGCAGACTCCATTCGACAACATCCATAAACTTAGGTAACCAATAAGGGTGAGGGGTAGCGTTAAATTGTCGTATATTCATCACATTGTCTTCATACTTGAGAATAGCTGCCTTGTTGTTATAAATATCGAGATAATTAGGAGCAGAAAAGATGGTCATCACTGCTGGAAATGAGGTGGTGTTGTTTCTTCTGTACATGCGATATCTACAGAGGATACCACTATTGTGAGCATTTTTTCATTACTGTTACTTTCATTGCGTATATTTACCCCGCATCTTGTGCTTCATGGGCTCTAATAATAGACAACAAATTGTTGCGCTGTAAAAATGCACAAACGGCTGGGTATCTATGGAAAAAGAGGAAAATGACTTTTAGTGTGTGTGGAACGCATTACAAAGGACGCTAATTACTTACGTGAAGAAATATGAACAACCCCGAACACGGTTGTCTACAAATAACTCTGATGTGGTCTCCTCTCCAAATTCCTCAAGTGGATCAGCCCATAACAGATCGCACATCAATCCATGTGTAGGAGGATCTTGGAAGCGATTAATCTATACAGGTTCAAAGTTAGTCAAGTTGCTATCCCACAAGAAAACCTGCTCTGTTCTCACTCTATCAAAATCTGCCAAGGTGTGAAGTTCGGGAGACAAACCGCCATGAATACATAAAAACTGCTCGTTCATAAGAGCACCCAACGGCAGGGAGCAAAAGGACTCCATACAAGCATCGTATACGCGTTCAGTGTATTTGTGTTTGCCTAATTAAATACGTAAAGGGTTAATAGGTCATGTACAGTCTTTCCCCTCTCTATTTCCCATCAGGTCGTCAATATTTACATTCAAGTTTAAACGTAAAGTGAGTTGTCAAATGTCTGCATTCATGGTTTCCTCGAAGGAGAAAGAATGTGTTTGGATACCACATCTTTAAGCTCCACAGATACAAAACACACTAGTATAGGAACTGATAAGTAAGATAACAAATAAACAACAAATAGACATAGACACTCATATTACCTCAATTGAGAAATATCCTCTATCCACATAATCACCTAAAAAGAGATAGGTCGTGTTGGCTGGATCACCACCCACTTCAAAAAGTTTCATCAAATCATAATATTGACCGTGTATGTCTCCACATACTATGGAGTAAACCAATTAACAACACTTATCAGCCACAATAAAAGTACAGCCTTGTATTACCTGTAACTGGCGCAGGTATATGTAATAGGTTACTTTCCTCTTTTAGTAATTCCTCTCCCTTTTCAAGAATGTACAATGCTTGGCTTTCTGTTAAACGACCCTCGCGGTAAAAGTGATTCTTCAAGAAGTTGATGTCTGGTAAACCGGGTCTTTCAGAGCTCCAAAATTGCTCGTCCGTAGGCAAGTGAACCGCCGGAGCAGGTACATCTATGTCTATTTTAATTTTTTTGCTTGTTATCTTGTCGATTTTACACCATTTTTTACCTTTGATAATTCTCTCTTTTGTACTGACAACAGTTCCGTCTGCAGTAGTAAATAATGTAAAATCAATCTTTGGAACACCAGAGGACTTCTTTGTTGTTTTCTCTGGTTGTTTTTCTTGATCCGAGAGCATCATAAAGGTTAAGAAAAAAGAAAGTTATAATAAAGAGAAGACAAATAATTATTCCTGTACTCTGGGGAAAAAAAAAAGAAAAGAGAGACTCCGTGTTTAAAAGACCGATGTGTGAGGAAGTTGTGTAACGTATACCCTATTCTGTTGGTTTGTTTCAGATCTTGACTAAATGCTATTTACAGCAAGTTTGCACAGTAGAGTGAAAATCAGCCATATCGTGTAGCAAGTGAAGCCCAATCTTTACACTTCCGATATTTAAGATTTACTGTTAAAGCCCGTTAAGGGCATCACATAAATAACAATGTGCAAACGAGCCTTGACAAATATTTGTTTGTTTGACGCGTGTGATTCATGAATGACAAAGTGGGCGCATTGTACCTTGGGTTTGCTCAAGTAGCCTTTTAAATTTGTATCATAAGCTTTCTGACTAATACTTTGTACACAAATAAAATATAACGATACTACACGCCCACCGGTCTTTCCCCATGACATGTCTTTCAAAGGGGTACTCGATAAAGCAAAGATGAGAGGAATAATGGGAGTACATCATTTGATCAAAGGTACGTACACACGCCACTAAAGTGGATATGCGCCACTTGTCACGTAGCAAATATAGTACTCTACAAGCAGTATGTGGACAAAATACTGCGCAAGCTAGAAAACCGAACAAAGAATGAAAAGATTTGGTGCTGCTAGAAAATGCCCAATGTCAACTATGTAGGGATTTTATAGGTTTCATGTCAGTACAACATTCATTAATATAGACTGTTTTGTCAAATGTAAACCCGGAATCGCGAGTCACTTCAGGCACCTCTCACAATATTTATTTTTCTCGAACGATGAAAATACATCGATCAGGAATTGATTACGTATGTAAATATACCTTTAAGTGTAACTTTTAAACCGAAGGGAAATAACGCGTTTTATTAAGGTGAACAACAGGAGCTGATATATATGCACTCATCAAATTTTATGCGTCTTATTTTCTGGTCGTTTTCTGGGCGATAATTTCGAGCAATACGCATCCATTTCCGTTTACGGAATCTTTTTTATTGTGAAGATCACACCATGCCCGTTCCGAAAACTGGATTTTTTTTTTTTTTTTTTTTGCTGATCATTTCTATAACAACACAGGACAGCATTATATGCGCAATATCGATTTCTAAGCGTCCAAGTCTTGAAAGAATATACTATTCACTACCTGATATATCTTGAGATAGTTGAGGCTGCTATCTTTGCTGATGGTCCCGTCCGTCTATGAGAAGGAGAGTGCGAGAATCAAAATGTGCCTCGCATCATAAATTTCGGTGCGCGCACCGAATTTTATTTCTGTGCCCTCGGAGTTGCTTTCACTTTAATTTACGGCACTTTTGGTTGCTTTTACTCCTTTCCCCTTTTTTTGTATTTCTACTTTAACAAGGCTGCCCGTGCCCTTGATTTCGCTCTATCCGAAACAGAAAAATATCAAGCAAAGGGAAGGCTTCTTTTATTTTGACAAAGAGAACCTCAAGTTTAGAAATCTCAGCACCTTCATCCCTCTTTTCTTTTCTTTTCTTGTAACTTCAACATCTGAAACGCTTTCAGTGGAGTCATCTTTTGCGCAAGAAAAACACACCTCATTTTGGTACATGAACAATTTATGCATTTCACCATTGCTATAGCAACTAATTTTTTTATTCTCTCTGTATTTCAATTTTTTAGCTTAAAGGAACAGAAATAAAACACTATTGAAATGAGTGGTGGAAATATTAAAGTCGTTGTGCGATGTCGTCCCATGAACGCAAGAGGTAATTTACACAAGGTTTCATGTTAGAACAAGAAGTAACTCATATGAATTTTGTACATAGAAATTGCTCGTGGTGCCGTGGGTTTGATTCGAATGGATGGCAACCAAACCATTATTAGCAGGCCGCCAGACCAACGCACTGGCAAGGAGTCCGAGGATGTTAAAGCATTTACATTCGATAAGTCCTATTGGTCCGCAGACAAAAAACTCACCATCTTATGCAGATCAACAGACAGTATATAATGATATGGGTGAAGAGTTGTTAGATCATGCATTTGATGGTTACAATTGCTGCATTTTTGCTTGTGGGTTTATTTGTTTAATATATGCATGACTGACTTAACCCACTGACAATAATCAACTCGTATTTTTAGATGGTCAAACTGGTTCTGGTAAATCATATTCAATGGTAAATATGTAATTATCCAATGTGTCTTTTAAATATTGCTCTATTTTATTAACAAAAAAAACGTTGTAAAAAAAAAGATGGGCTATGGTGAGGATAAGGGTATCATACCTCGTACATGTTCCGAGCTATTTAATCGAATTAAGAATAATCAACAAGAAAACCTCACCTATCGTGTCGAAGTATCTTATATCGAAATTTATAACGAAAAAGTGCGCGATTTATTAAATCCAAAGAACAAAGGCAACCTCAAAGTACGTGAACACCCGTCACTAGGTCCCTACGTAGAAGATTTGTCTAGACTAGTAGTGACCTCTTTTGATGATATTGAACATTTGATGGACGAAGGAAACAAGGTACATAAATGTAGAGTTTTGTAAATAATCATGCAAAATAATTAATTTATTTATAATACAGGCGAGAACTGTTGCAGCCACCAACATGAATGAAACGTCTTCTAGATCTCATGCTGTCTTCACTCTTTTCTTAACACAGAAACGATTAGATGATTTAACAAAATTAGAAACCGAAAAAGTCGCCAGAATCAGGTACGAAATTTAACTTTCTTTAGTATATGTTTGTATGGAATAAATTTAATTAATATATATACACGTTTTTTTTTTCTTAGTTTGGTGGATTTAGCCGGTAGTGAACGCGCGAATAGTACAGGTGCGACAGGTGCTAGATTAAAGGAAGGTGCAAATATCAATAGATCTCTTACTACACTTGGTAAAGTCATTGCTGGCTTGGCAGAACAATCGTCACAAGAAGGAAAGCGAGGAAAAAAGAAAGAAGTTTTTATACCCTACAGAGATTCCGTAAGTTTGTCAAGTGAAATATGCATTGTATATTTTCTTACTTTGGTAAATAGGTGCTGACTTGGTTACTTAAAGATTCTTTGGGTGGTAACTCAAAGACAGCTATGATTGCAGCCATTTCTCAAGCAGATTACGATGAAACGCTTTCTACTTTGAGATATGCCGATCAGGCCAAGAGAATTAAGAACAAGGCTATCGTCAACGAAGATCCAAACGCAAAACTTATTCGAGATTTGAAAGACGAACTGGAATTATTACGTGATCGACTACGTACTTATGCACCTGAAGAAGTAGAACAACTCACTGCTACTAGTGCCTATAAATCCTCAGGTGTAAACCCAACGTCGAGTACATCACGTGCCTCAGCAGCAGCAGCAGCAGCATCCTCGGCTGCCAAAAAACCATTATCAGAAATCGAAATTATGGATAGTTCAGGAAAGAAGAAAAAGATGTCTAAAGAAGAAATTATTGAGCAACTACAAAGCTCAGAAAAACTATTAGCGAATCTCAATGAAAGTTGGGAAGAAAAATTAAAGAAGACAGAGGAAATTCACTTGGAAAGAGAAAAGTCGTTGAAGGAACTAGGTATCACCATTGAAAAAAACGACATGGGTGTTTACACACCCAAAACTATTCCATTTATTGTGAATTTGAATGAAGACCCGCTTATGTCCGAGTGTCTCATGTATCAAATCAAACCTGGATTTACCCGACTAGGTAGACAGGAAAGTGAGGTGCAGGCAGACATTCGATTGAGTGGTTCCAATATTCAGGAAGAACATTGTACGTTTGAAAGTAAAAATGGAATAGTCACTCTTCACCCAGGCACAGACTCACTCACCATGGTAAATGGTATGCGTATCACAAAACCAAAACAACTCAAGAGTGGATATCGTATTATTCTCGGCTACTACCATATCTTTAGATTCAACAATCCAGAAGAAGTAAGGAAAGAGCGTGATCTTCAGAAAGTAGCTATTGAGAACAGTATGAACGGTACATCGACTGTAGAGGATGAGTCAAGACCTGAATCGCCGTCTTCTGAAAGTATGGTGGGGTCTGAAGTAATTGACTGGAATTACGCCCGTAGAGAAGCAGTATTAAATTATTATGCAACTGAAGCAAATTTTGGTGGATTAAAAGACGAGGAGTTAGAGAAGCTTTACGATGATATTACAAAGATTCGAAATTCAAGACGATCACGATCTGAAAGCAGAGCAGAAAATGACGACGACGATTCCTCCACAACAAGGGACTCTTTCAGGAATTCATCACTAGTACTAATGAATGAGGATGGGGCTGAAAGTGTTTGCACAGACATCACAGTAGCTCATTCAGAAGTACTCGAGGAAAAGTTGAAACAAGAGAAAGAACGCATGCAAAAAGAACTTGATCACCAAAAACGTTTGTTTGAAGCCAAAATCAATCGCATGTCAAGACAATATTCGCAACAGCAAATGACACCAGCAAATGGAAATCCAGGTCCAGTGTATACTGAAGAACAAATTAAATTACTTCAGAAGGTACTAGGAAAATGGAGACAACTAAGAACTGTGGATATGGCTGAAGTGGTGTTGACCAATGCTGTGATGCTGAAAGAGGCAAACATCATTTCCAGAGAATTGAATAAGGAAGTACTGTATCAATTTACCGTAATCGAAGATGAGCCTTTTTCAAATAATCTGTCGTTTTGGGAGCCAACGTCAGCTCTCCATCAGTTCGAAACAGACGAAGATACCATGTTGATTTCCACGCCCAAACCTTGTGTCGGTGTTCGTGTAATTGATAAGAAGAACCAGGTTATTTATGTTTGGTCGTTGGAAAAGCTCAAGCAGCGACTCCATAAAATGCGTAACCTCTATAACTTTATTGACCGCCCACTCTATCGCAAACATTTCAACTGGGAGGATCCCTTTTTCGAAAACCCTTGTCCAAAATATTCGTTTATTGGAGCTGCAGCCATCTCTGTTCGGTGCTTGACTACACAACAAACTTATGAAAATTCTGCTGAAATTATTTGTCGTAGTACAGGACAAATGAGAGGTAGATTGAGAATTCTCGTATCGCCCATAGCAAGATCCGTGGTGGCAACAAATCATGACGATTCACGACATCCCTTACAGCCCTCATTCCCGGAAAACGATTTCTCAGACGATATGGATGATGAAGAGGAAGAGGAAGTTGAGGATCATACCAATCTGAAAGTAGGACAAAATCTATTATTCCAAATCAAACTTCTCGAATTTAGCGGTATCAGTGAGTCTGAATTCACTGATGTGCATGTCCAATTTAAATTATCTTCTTTTGGAGGCGTCTCTTCTCACTCTCCCTCTGAAAAGATATTTGCCACCGAACCCGCAAACTATTTCGAAAACAATCCTGTCAAGTTGGACTATGATCAAACTTTATCTTTGGTTGTCACACCAAAAGTCTTGGAAATCTTGTCTGACGGGTTTATCCCTTTTGAGGTGTATGGCCAAGCGCAATCTCGAGTTTTGTTACAACAAGAACGATGGGATGACCAACGAGAGAAACCTCGTCTTGTCGATCTTTTTGCAGCAAGCCAAAATAAATCCGTTGCATTGGATCATACCTCGGTGCGATCTGGTAGTAGCGGTGATTCTACGGCTGGTTCATTGGAGAGAAGATCAGAAGAAGAGCTGCTTACTGCTGAGCGTCACGACGTAGTTGCATGGATTGAAGTTCGAGAGTTGTCACCATCAGGGGATTATACACCAGTCCAACTTACTTCAAAGAATCCCATGGATAAAGGCTTTTTCACAATCAGACAAGGTCTACAGCGAAGAATATGTTTCACACTTTCTCATACGTCAGGACGTCAATTTGAGTGGAATAAAATCAAGAAAGCATCTGTGGGACATGTTCGACTTTTAGATGGTAAAGGACGTATACTTGAATCACCTGCACAAGAAAACATCCCTATCAAACTCTTGAATAAGCAACAAGTCCAATACAATTCGGATGGCACAAGTCGATTAATTGCACAAGGTGCTTGGGATAGCTCGCAACACGAATGCATATTTTTAAATCGATTAACTGATCCCAATAGTCGTGTTATCTTAAATTTACGTTGGGAAGTAGATGCAGAACGATGTGAGAAACCCGTTCAATTCAATATGGATGTTGCTTTCCAAATTCAAGGTAGAGATCGATCTATTGGTGGTGGAAAGTTTAGCAGCTTCCGCAAGTTGCTATACTCTGGTGGTAAACAGCTAAGCAAATACAGTGGTGTATTTCTCGTTCATTTGAAGCCTCCTATGACTAGAAGACTGAGTCAACTATGGCGTTTGAATACAGCTTCGAAATATGTCCATGGAGAGGAATTTTTGGGATCTTGGAGACCACGTGGTGTCTCGCTAGTGAACGATTACAAACAAATCCAAGAATTTATACATCGCAAACAACAGGTCGCATTCACAAGACAAATACTTGCGTTGAAGCAACAAGTAAACACCGCTGTATCGACAGACTCATCTATCTCTTCTAATTCATCGACCGCTGTTGCTGATTCATTGAGCGAAGACGCTAAATCGGCTTTGATAAAAAAGGTGATTGACTTGTGGCAAATGAAGCTGGGCACCGAAGATGAAATTGTTATCAGTCAAGATCCTCCTGTCAATCAAGACACATCGGTTTCCAACTTGGGGCCTCTTTTTGCATCGAAACTTTTAGCTGAAGTGGAATTCGTCACACAATCGTAAGTTTCATGACGTTTTAATTTATTCTTGAGCAACCACATCTTAATATTTTTATTTTGTTCAGGGCAAATATCTCCAAAAAAGGATACCTACTATATCAAGAGGACGCAGCGCAAGATTTATGGGTCAAGCGTTGGTTCGTAATCCGTCGACCTTATATTTATATATACACCAATGAGAACGAATCAGACGAGCAGGGTGTCATCAATGTTGCCTCTGTTCGAATTGATTATAACGAAGCACTGGAGCAAATGATTCAAGTGAGTTTCTCGATGCCTCTTAGCCAACAATGACATACTAACAGTTTATTTTTGTGCAGCGATCAAATGTATTTGCCCTTTATACCAATAATAATGCCTATACCTTACAATCAGGAACTCGTGAAGAAATGGTAAACTGGATCCAAATGATTGATCAGAAATTCCCTGTTGACAATCTGCTGTAAAAGTTTACTCACACTATACGAGATCCAATATCTACTTCGAAATCTTAAACTATTTCATATAATAATCTATTTTATTCTGTATATATATAAACTGCCTCTTTTTTCAATGAATATTTTATCAATCCTTGATCTACATATCTGTTAACATATGAGATTTATAAATTTGTAGATCACGATCTTGTTCGTTTAAACTTACGTATGGATACATTTACAAACAAGAGTGTGTCACATAAAAATTTAAAGTGTACACATTCAACGATTTATTAACTGCCTAGATCCGCTTAAAAACGAACTTTGGGAGTACGTACATATGTAAACGGCAGTTGCACTGTGTGCATTCATATTATTAAATGATGTAATTACTCTACTATTGGTCTGTTTGTGGTCAATAAAAGAAAATGACTACACTTGCAGATACAACTTAAATTGACATCATCTTGCCTTCCAGAAAAGTGCCATTTCTAACAAATCGAGATAATTTATCGTCATTCGCAACTAATGTTGTAATACTTTATTTGCAATCAATACAATAACGAACAGACGTTGTCTACAAAGATTTTCATATTGTTTGTACTGTGCCACGATGTACCCTTATATATTAAAGTTCAATGATCCATGACAACAAAGCAAAAGCTTAAGCATAATTATAAGTGATCTATGGGTCCTCAAAAAACCACAAATTATCATTTCTTTATTGATCTCTTTTTTATGATTTGTGTGTGCAAGAGCTTTCTTTTTATTAAGCTATGTGTTGTGCAACAACTAACTCACATAATACGTAAATTTTCATTTCTCTTGATCCAGCACAAGTCGGTGACACATGTGATGTAAAATAGGCATTACTGCCTCCATGTAATAAGCCTCATCTTGCCAAGAAGCTTGAAACAAAGTTATAAAAATAGCTTAAAATTCTGTAAGTTCTCTGCGATGAGTAAACAAAAGAAACTTTAAATTTTTAGAATTATATCGACAATGAGTAGACCCTTATATTTTAGTTTCCTGATATCATGATGATTTGGAAGAACACGATAAAGTCTTTTAGAAAATGACGTATAACACTCCAGTGACGTTAAAAGTGTGTGTGTGTAACACAGCATATGCTTAAAATGAGGAGAGTGGTGATATTGTTCTTTTAAAAAGCTTGTCCGTGTAACAATGCTTGGAAAGTTTGTTACTGGTAGCTCAGCAACTTTGATTCGCCAAGACGGCAATGATTTAATGGAGAGGTCCAATTAGAGTTAGCCAATTTCCGGATTTAGTTTAGTCGACTATTTATTTTTGGCACTGCATATCGTCACAACTCTATATTCTACTCTGTCAAATAGATGAGAAAAAAGTATATAAATGCACAGAATTCTTTAACGATTCCAGTTTATTTCTATATCTTTACTTTAATTCTTAATAACTCATCTATACAAAAACTAATACAATGTCGTTTTTTGGACACGTCGCTACCTTCTTCACATTTGCTGCATTTATCCTCCAAGTGTTTACCATGATTGGTTTAACTGCCAACAGAGCCTTCTTGCGTGATTTATATTTCGCCAAATTACAAACTGGAAGCAGCTTTGTCTTGTTTGGTTTATGGAGTTACTGTACAGGTTCAGGTTCTACTGTTGAAATGTGTAGCAGACCCGTCGCTGCTTTCGACTGGAGCACAGCAGCTGATGTTGGTAGATATATTGGTGATATGCATAACATGAGCAAATTGTTCCTTGCCAATTTCATTTTATACTGGATTGCTATCGGTTTCACTTTCATTGCCTTGGTCATTACAATTATCAGCCAATACAGACGTGGTCCTGATTTTTGTGCTTCCATTATGACCATGGTTGCTTTCGTCGTTATGTTGGTCGTCTTTGTCTTTGTCCTCGTTATTTCTATTCGTGGTATTAATATGGCTAAGGATGTTTCCTCCGATGTTCACGGTACTTTGGGTCCTTCCACATGGATGACATTAGGTGCATTTGCTGCTTTATTGTTTGCCTCTGTTGGATACTGTTTCGCCTGTATCTGTGGTCCCGGAAGAAGAGTTCGTAACCAAGAAAAGTACTAAACAATCAAAACACATTTTAATGCGATGTGTATGTAATATAATACACCTTGTAACTACTACTCATCCCAGCCCTTTACATATAAATAGCTATTACTAATATTGTACTCAAACAAACAACAAACCTCCCCATCTGTATTTATTTAATCTCCACATTTATATAAAATAACCTTTCCTTACAATAACAAACTTCCTAAACCATAATTCTGTCGGAACAAGTATTTGCGTTCCGATACGTATATGTTGGCCTCAACTTGTTAATTTACTATATATATTACCTATTTACATATACATATCTCCACTCTATGCTAAATAAAAATCATGTTATCATAAAGAATTTTGTGTTTATACTTATGTGAAATGTATCAATGCGGTGGGTGATGACATTGCATGAACTCCGCTTATTCACTAGCCACACCATTCTTTTTAATGTCTTTTTCCGAGTAGTTTTGAGAGGAGATCGGGTCCAGACCAGATAAAAATTGTACAATGATCTCAAAGCCACTTGAGATTATATCATGAATACTTTAGGGTCAATACATGGGGCAAATGAGAGAATAAAGGGTGTACAAGAAAGACGAGGCATACTTGCCGTATTTATGCAGTCGTAACAGAAGGAAGGTCAACTGAGGCCATAATGCAAACAACTTTAGCAAGTTGAAGCTTAAATGCAATTACGTATGCTTCGGCTTTTAGTGAACTTGTAATAGCTTCAAATTCTTCTCTCGGCTTCTATCTTAAGTGGGTACATCAGTATCATAACGATCTATAACGAGATTATTATAAGAGTCCAGTAGGATAAGTAGACTTCTCTCCCAGTGTGATATGTGCCGTACATAGGAGATGAAGCAGAATATATCCAGACATTTTGATTTTCTTTTTATTTAACCACGCTCTATCGATTGAAGTATTTGTACACGTCTCGATAGATTGCTGTCTTTACAGATAAAAACCACGCGTGAAAAATACTCGTTTTGTTGAAACCATCAAGATTTTTGATGATGAAAGAAGGAACACTGTGTCAAGTTTGAGCAGGTATATAATAAGAATGATTTTCAGTTTAAAATAAATTTTTGTGTAGTTCTAAATATTTTATTGAAGTATATATTATTTTGATTGTATAGTTTTTGTATTATAGATAAATTTCGGTAGGAGTGTATCCAAATAAAAGTACAAATTAAAGTATCAAAAGTATTACATAAACTAATTACTGTTGTTTAGCCTCGCTGTATGAAGGAAAATCAAGATACCCCTCAGGTCCATTCGTGTAAAAAGTAGGACGGTAATAATGAGTAAGCTCCCAACCGTTTCTAATGCGTTCAGGTAGATCAGGATTGGAAGTAAACATACGACCAAAGGCAATTAAATCACCAGTCTTCTCACTTTGTTCAACAGCTTCAGAAATAGCGTTGGAGTAACCACCAGCAGAGATAAAGGGTCCCTCCCAGATTCGACGATAAGGCTCTAATGTATCTTCAGGGGCGACCTTTTCTTCGTCCAACATATCTACTCGAGCTTGAATGAAGTGGAGGTAAGCCAACTTGGGATAGCGTTTTTGAATTTCCGAGACCAAGTATCCCCAGGTTTCAACGGGATTATCATCATGCACACCTTGATGGGTTGCGCCAGGTGAAAAACGAATTGCAGTACGCTCAGCACCGATAGCCTCTGCAATAGCACCAATAACTTCTAATGGGAAACGAGCACGATTTTCGACAGACTTGCCACCATAAATGTCAGTTCTCTGATTGCTGGATGAGTTAACAAATTGATCGACGAGAAATCCATTAGCGCCGTGAATCTCAACACCATCAAAACCGGCTTCAACAGCGTTCAGAGCAGCTTGACGAAACTCTTCAACCACCTCTTTGATTTCATTTATTTCAAGAGCGCGAGGGACTTCGTAATCATCACCAGTCATAGATTTTCCAGGGATAGCAATAGCACTGGCGGATACAATCTGTCTATTTTTAGGGTCGAACTTTCTCAAAGCAGCGCGTCCAAGGTGTGCAATTTGCAAATAGATGAAGCCGTTTTTTTCATGTACAGCATTTGTGACCTTCTTCCATGCTTCAATTTGATCCTTGTTGTAAATACCTGGGATTCCTGGGTACACATTGGCAGGGTTGATGCTGGTACCTTCGGCTATAATGAGACCACCATCAGAAGCTCTCTGCTTGTAGTGTTCCACGTGGAGATCGGTTGGAACATGCTCAAGGTTGGATCTAAGTCGGGTCAGAGGAGCCATTACGACACGGTGTTTGAGGAAACTGTTTCCTACTTTAATGGGTGTAAAAATAGCTTTGTTTGTAATAGTCATTATATGATTTAATTTTATGTAATAGAATGATGGAAAAATAATCGCTGCTATAAAGGCAAGTGTTTATATATTACTACAAAATTTTGCTGCTGAATAATTGTTATAAATTATGCAAGCAGTCAATAGCCCCATCGCGGATTAATTGATCCGCTCCTATGAGAGTTGAGCAATGCAAAAAATTAATTTTGATCATAATCACCCATTTTGCAGGCAATTCCATGACCCAGCATGTTATTTCTCACTGATATAGTTATTATATATACAGATACACAATAAAAAATTGATATATATAATAGGCTGTATTTGTCCATATTCAAAAATTGGTTTGCTATTTGTACCATGGTAAAGGGTATACGTATACCATTGGAATTTTCTGGAAAGAAATGTTTCGGGTCAAGTAGTCACTTACAAGACTCAACAAATTATTAATTGTGAGGGTGATTGAGTAAAAGGGAAAACAAAACATAGTGGAATTTTACATCAGCTCCCAGATCCACACAAATACGATACAGCACGTTCAAACAAAATTAAAATATACATAACAGGCCAACAATTGCATATCAACATGTCAATAATTAAGTGATTTACTTTTATCACCCAAGGCATGAACACTAACTGCTGCAAATTGAAGCTAAGATATATTTGATGAAGAACAGTTATTGTACTTCATATATCTGATACGTAGCGTACGAATTGTTAAATAGAGAATGTTTCCTATTTTCAAGTCATGCATGCTGCAGGCATGTATCACAAGCAACTTGTTTACCGAGTCCTTGGATGAAATGACGTTCACTTGAGAGCAGGTGGATCAGAATCAACTCTGTAGAAAATTTAAAAAGGTACAAAAGCAATTAGGCGGTGATAAACGACTGCGCTGATATTCTGCCGTATTAATGTTTATATTCCTCGCAGGCTCGACATATACCTTTACGCACCGTTTTGATCTAATTCGAACCGTCTCTACCGAGCACTGTGCTACTGACTAAGAGAACTATAATTGCATGCATATAATGATCAATTAAATATTAGCTGGTATTTACATCAATTTATTTAATTATTTGAATTGAAACATTATCTACAGATTGAAGGTGGCGATCAACGCGATGTACAGCTACAAGCTCAGATGGCCCGCCAGCGGGGTTTACTGCACTTGCTGGTACTGTGAAGGTGAATGAACCTCCCTGACTGATCGGTCCTCCGCCTAGATTTCTGCTTCGATCTTGCTGAAAGAAAATACTGACAGTCTCTCCCATTTGACCTGATTTGAAAGTCTAGAAACCTTTCAGATTACTTTTTCCATTACTCTATTTTATGATGGCATATATCTCTTACCACTGTAACACTTTGGCCAACTTTCCACTTGGTTCCAGCAGTAGGATAGGTCACTATGATAGAGATTGTATGAACGCATTGAATGAATATTTTGAACATCTACTTTGCATACTTTGTGCTGATACCACGGCGATAAATGCTGTACAAAGTACTGATATCCTCATTTTTTTCTTCTTTCCGAGTATTCAATTTTCTATACAACTATTCTATATTACGCTATGAGAAAGAGAAGGTAAAGCGTGGCCATCAATTGTTTGTAGGAATGAAAAGGAAAATAACTCTCCCTCGCTTCTTAAATGTGCAGAATATAAACACCTAGCTGATTTTTGCTTTCTGTAATTAAGCTTGATATTAACATAGCCCGATGTCGGGGAATACCTCATAAACATTTTCGCGCTGTACCTCTCTATTTCTTTCTTGATAAAAGAAAAAAAAACAGTTTTTTTTTAGCACCTAACTGACTCGTTTACCCCATCAAGAGTACCTGAAGTTCTCTCGCCGGCAGTACTTGGTTAAAGCGATACATCATTTGAAAAAGATCAAAGTAGTACCGTCGACGTCACCAAAATCGTTTCGAAACGGATCTGACCTTGAAAATCTCACCAAGAAGGATGTGAGCACACATGAAAATGAAATGACCCCCCGCCTTACTCCACACTCTTTTTTTTTTCCTCTATTTTTCACACCCCACTCTCCATTATATTTAACATGTTGGCTACTCGTTCCATCTTGAAGACAGTTGCTCAAAGTAAATGAAACACTTTTATCATAAAGACGTGTATAAATAATTGACCTTTTTGTGATTTCTGTATTAGACCCTGTTGCTTTCAGAAACGCCATTGCCTCTCCTGTTGCTGGTGTTAGGTAAAGTGGAATAGAGAAGATTCAATGAGGAAGATGGATTGATAACTAACTGTGGATACATAACGAATATAGACACTTCAATGCCACCCGTAACGCCCAAGAGCAATGCGCCGCTGCCGAATCTGAACTTTTGCGTCAACAACGTAAACTTCGCCCTGTTTCTCCTCATTTAACTATTTATAACAAGCAACTTACTGCTGTCTTGTCCGGTTTACACAGAATTACTGGTGCTGCCCTTGGTGGTGGTAAGTGCTATTTTTTTCAAGAATCCATTGTTAATCTTTTTTATCTCATTTATTCCTTTATTTGGTAATTTATTTAGCCTTCTACTTGGGTGCCCTTGCTTACGTTGGTGCTCCTGCTTTCGGTGTCACTATTGATTCTGCCAACATCATTGCATCCGTTGCTGCTGCTCCCGTTGCTGCCAAGGTCCTTGCTAAGGTCACCCTTGCCACTCCTTTCGTCTTCCACAGTCTTAACGGTGTAGTGTGTACGTCAATGCCACCCGTAACGCCCAAGAGCAATGCGCCGCTGCCGAATCTGAACTTTTGCGTCAACAACGTAAACTTCGCCCTGTTTCTCCTCATTTAACTATTTATAACAAGCAACTTACTGCTGTCTTGTCCGGTTTACACAGAATTACTGGTGCTGCCCTTGGTGGTGGTAAGTGCTATTTTTTTCAAGAATCCATTGTTAATCTTTTTTATCTCATTTATTCCTTTATTTGGTAATTTATTTAGCCTTCTACTTGGGTGCCCTTGCTTACGTTGGTGCTCCTGCTTTCGGTGTCACTATTGATTCTGCCAACATCATTGCATCCGTTGCTGCTGCTCCCGTTGCTGCCAAGGTCCTTGCTAAGGTCACCCTTGCCACTCCTTTCGTCTTCCACAGTCTTAACGGTGTTAGACATTTGGTAAGTTTATGCGAAATTTTTACCCAATTGCACGCGATACAGCTTTTAACTCATACATTTAATATTAGGTCTGGGATGCCGGAAAGATGCTTGATATGAAGAGTGTCTACACTACAGGTTATGCTGTTCTTGGTGGAACTGCTGTTGGTTCCTTGTACTTGGCTTGTATGTAATTAATAAATATCAAAATTAATATTGTGTGATCTATTCTACATTTTTCTGGAGGTCAATTGGATGTCATTCCTGAAGATTTAGGGCTTGGAATTGAGTCTATTATGTAATATGATCTTATCTATGTAGTATTCAAGGTTGTTTTTTCGAGTACTTTTCATATTTTAGCGCGTAAAGCGTACCATTGTTTGATTGTAAATTGTACCTTATTATATGAGCTTGAGGTTTCGTCTCCAGCTTGCACATGGAATTCAAAGTCCTCAACGGGACCTCCATAATTAAACAGCAGAATACACACATATTTCAACAACGTACTTTATCTTCTCTGTGTTTCAACGCTTAACAAATATAAATGGTACCTTTTCATTGAAGTTGTCATTAGCCGCGTAAACCTAACATCTCGCTTAATTCTTTTTAGCCACGACAAGAAGACGAGCTAAACCTGTTGCAGCATTCAGCTAGCATTTCCGCAGACGCAGATTTGGAATCTGGCTTCACTAATAACTCCAATACTCGAAACAACGTGAATACTTCCAACAATACCAGCTCATATGAGCAAGACAATAATAACACGACAGGAATGATTAGAGATTATTTTGAGCAGTCAAGGTGAATACTGTGAATGTAGTATTTTATGTTTTCTACTTTATTGACTCTTAGAGAAATAGTCACCCTATTGCCGCACTATTTTTCTTATTGTTTAGAGTGGGCGCTTTGTTGACATATCTGTTGGGATCCATTTTCACAGATAACTTCACTTTGGTTTTTGTCATTACTATTTTACTCTTGGCGTTTGATTTCTGGACAGTTAAGAATATCTCGGGTAGATTATTGGTTGGACTCCGTTGGTGGAATGAAATTCAACCTGACGGCACAAACAAATGGGTATTCGAGAGTGCTAGTGTAAGTTGTCATCTATATTTGCTTTCATTCTTGATACATTAATATAGCGATTACACTCATAGCCAAGCAGAATCAATAACTCTGCTGATTCAAAGCTCTTTTGGTGGATGTTGTATGGTACACCAGCACTTTGGACTTTATTTGCATTATCCTGTATTTTCACCTTGAAGTTTTCTTGGTTGATTATTGTGGGTGTGGCATTGGTATTAAACGCAGCCAACGTGTATGGATACACTCAATGTGATAAAGACGCCAAGAAAAGATGGGCTACAGGTATGGCCACTCGCTCTGCTCTTGGATCTTTAGGAAGCGGAGCGTCTGGATTAGTGGGCAAGGCTTTCACTTCTGGTATCGGCAAAGTATTCAGTTCCTCAAGATAATTGGACAATAAAATTGTATTATATTACAACTATTACTATTACTACTTTATTATTATGTACTCAAATCATTTACTTATATTGGGCATAAGGGTCGGTTCCCGCAATGTTACGGCGTTGGCCAAAGCTCATACCAGACTACGTGCACGTAAATAGGGAAATCAGTAAAAAAGTGAAACCTCTTGAACTATACACTTACCTGGTTTGCACCTCCAGTATAACCGTACTGATAAGTATTAAATGTCGCATTAGCAGCATTAGCAGCTTCTTGTGAATAGACACCCTTTTGTTTATCAGCAAGCTTGGGACCGAGATACTATATCAATGCATTCACAATGAGCCGCTTATCAATGTAACTCTCCAAACTATGCAGCACACTTACATTAGGCGATGTGCCAGCCCTAAATCCATATCTGGAAATCGCAAAAATAGAGTCGACAACTTGCGTCATGTTCTTCTTTTCAAAAAGGTCGACGGTTTGAAACAAGTCGTGCTTGGGCACGCCTAAAGCTTCAGCACCTCTCAAGAAAATGGAAATGTTCTCCATCTAAGCGTTAGGAATATACAGCCATTAGTTCATCCTCGTCAAATGTACCATATAGTATGGAGTTCTTCATTTACCTGAATGAAGGGCATCTTCGATTGCTTGAATTTACCTTGTCCCGGTACCAGTTTACCGATAACTCTACCCGAGAATGAGAAAAGTAATTTCTAAGCTATGTGTCACACTCATCGACTTACTTGCACAAAATGACACCGTCTTTCAAACTCTCGGCGAAATTGTCACTAGGAAACT
This sequence comes from Mucor irregularis B50, assembly GCA_000587855.1. Taxonomy (NCBI): domain Eukaryota; kingdom Fungi; phylum Mucoromycota; class Mucoromycetes; order Mucorales; family Mucoraceae; genus Mucor; species Mucor irregularis. Next base: position 103,999 of record AZYI01000168.1, on the reverse strand, counting down.
TTTCGCCAATGAGCTCCTCAATCCACTGTCTTGCTTCTTGTTCTCTTTCGGTGGAGTATTTTGAGTCGATTTTAGCTTGAATTTCTGCATATCAGCGGGGGCACAGAATAATAAAGTAAATACAAAAGCTTAATGGTGTCCGTTAAACTGCAATACCTTTATCGAGTCCGTACAGAGGGGTTTCTTCTTCCATTTTTATCTATAACAAATTTGTTTTTCACAATGTCGGCGAAAAAACACGACTTTCTGTAATTTTTCCAGTTTTAGCAATAAAATCTCTTTCGGATAATGAAAGAACACGTTAATGATGAGTGTTCATTTCCCGACTTGGGATGATTGTTCGTTTGATATATCACTTTCTTGGCTCTTTTGTGATAAACTGGCTTTCATTTCTATAAATATTGACCACAAATGCGCTTCCTTCTGCTTTTCTTTTTCACTTTAATATTTCCTTTGTTGCGATCGTTTACGTATTGGACTTTTTATTGACATCGAGTGTATTCTGGATAAACTCAGAAGCACTTGAGACTATTCTCGGTTTACGAACCTCACCTCAACAGCGGTGAAGGGTTCTTTCTTTTTGTGCTGATTGAAGGCTTTGGGAAATGGACATCGCATATTGAAAAAATGGATATTATGTAAGAAGCTAAAATTTTGCGTGGATGGTGAAAAGAACCTGTCCAATAATTGAAAGAAAGCATTAGCTATTTCATCTCCTAAAAAGCCTGGAGTGCTTATTCGCCACCAATTCCCCGCCATCATTGGCCGTTTTTCGAGAGTTTGGTCACCCCTAATACCTCAAGAGAGCGCATCTCTTCAAGACCTTTAACAAAGGAAAAGCTTATTTATGCCTTTTCGAAGTTACATAGTACAAAGAAGATAAGAGATAAAAGGTGTCAGAAGACTATGCGTAATTGCGCAAGAGCCGCGAAGCAAAGGCCTTCTGGGCACAACGAAGTCAAGTATGTAGAGAATCACGAGGATAGCCCGACAGTGCTACATACTACCCAACAAGCCACTACTACGAACACCAGCACTACAAAAGAAAGCATCGAATCAGTCAGCTTAGCAGATGCCAAAGCAATTATTATAGAAAACATCACACCGATCGATGACATCTCTAGCGATCTTTCTTTGTCAAGCTCTCTGTCAACATTCAAGCGTGTTGTACGCAATCTTTTAGATGTCTCCTTCCTCACATAGGAAGCCCACTTACAACATCTACTTGCATTGTCAAACGTAGTATTCGTTGGGGAAAAACTCGAACTAGTGTCCTGAGATACAAGATTATATTGTGGACCCTATCAAGACCGTTCGCAAAGATGTATATGGTTCTTCAGGCTATATTGAAGCAGGTCACAAGTTTCCCTTGGATTTAATGATGAATGTAGTCGCAATTGTCAATGACATAAATTGTGGCGTACTGACTCGTTTGGCTGCTGAGAGCAAAATCTTGGCAATAATAAATGATACTACGGACACAGTGGTCATTAGACTTTTGCTCTGTATCAAATCGTTAATAGAGACTTTGCCCATGAATAATCAAAAGAAAGAGATAAAAGAATTTGAATTGCGTACCAGATTCTTACAAACAACCTTTCAAAAACTGTTTGATAATGATGAAGATGAGTTGATGTTTAAGTGGCTAAATGCTAACTGTTTTGATGACGCCAACAACGATAGCAACCAAAACCGCCCCGACGGGATTGTAGAAAATGACAAGAGGAGTGGGGTATTTTGAAGTAAAACCCATCAAATACGCCAAAAATCACAAAAAGGTTAACATCGATTTACATCGCTTGTGTGTGTTCTCTAAAACCGATTCAGCAGTATACAAGGCAAAACATATGTTTCCAATCATGGCTGTGGGTAAGTCTATGATTACCAGAATCACTTGAACCTGTATATTAAGCTTTTATTTTCTAGGCACTAATATCATATTTCACCTAAGCCAAGTAAGAGATGATGTCTTGGTAGTGGTAGAATTGGATAGCATCCGGTTCCCATTATCTTTTGATAAATCGCCGCAAATGAGGACCTACTACCTGGATCGCCTTTATAATGTGGCGGACACAATATATCAGTGCTGTTACGAAAATAATACCGTTATCAAAGTTGTAACAAAAAAAAACTTTCGACAGAACACGTAGTAATTGTTTCTACCGTCCATATCATTGATTCATCTCCATTTTTACATAAATATAAACATTTTATTGATTTTGCATATAAAATTCATGTAAAAGGTGCCAAAGCCATCAGTGGCACGTCTTCACGATTTCTTCTCTTTTGTTTATAAAAATAGGAACACAGTGTGATTGATGAAATTTCAAGATCTTAAAAGGGTCTCACTTCCACACGTTTATTGTGTAAGAAATTATAAGAATAAAGCATTCCCATCATTGGGGAACCATAGCTGGCGGCAACTTTTTTTAATTTGCAATGTCAACGCGTCTTTCATCAGAATCTTTGATCGCTCAAGAAACTTACTATTCATGTTTTCCATGATTTTAACAATCAAAACATAAAATCTTATACTACACTATTTATTACTTTCATACGTATATAACTAATACTAATAGAACAAAAAAAGACGGTATGTGGGACAAGCATTCACTGCTCACGTTCCTCTTGGTGAGGGTGAGAATCCCAAAGCGAGTTCGTTACTTTGCTGTAATACCCATTATCGACTTTTTTAAACCCATATTCATCATAGCCATCTAAATCATCAATCGCAGTGCCATCAGTACTTTTATCAGAATGGGCAGCTTCATACGACAACGACATCAGCTTTTCTAAAATTGAGGGTGGTGGCGGGAAACCAAACAAATTCGATGGGATCTGTGATTTGGAGTGGCGAGGGGGGGTATACCAAGTATCTCTTTGGTAGTAGGACATATAATTTGTGCTATTGTGCACGACCCGACCCAGAGGACCTTTTACATCTGTTTTGTCTTTGAGGGCCAGAAGCAACTTGTCGGCAATAGAGGTTACTTCATTCTTGAACAAAAGAAGAGCTGGCATCACAGTGGTGTTAAATCCCAAATTGATCGATCGTTGGAGGAAAATGTCATATTTTACCTCGCTTTCTTTTGCAGCATCGTGTATCACATCATCATCCATTTCTAGTTTTTGATAAAGATGGATACTTTCGAACAAGGTTGAGAGTTTTACACTGCTTGTTGACGCAGTTGTCACTATCCCAGGGTCTATTCCTTGTATAATAGCATGATTGTTTATATATTTGTTTTCATCGTTTCTGGGGGAATAGCGTTGCTTCGGGCGCGGTGGGTGCGGCTTGCAAAGGTCAATGATTGCGGGTTCCAGAGCAAGTTTTTCAGAAAAAAAATTGACTAATCCCTCCCAATTACTACTTCCAAACAAAGAGCGTTGGCCTTGGCTGGAGACGTCGACAATATCCAGAATACCGGACAGCCCATTGCTAAAAATTAAGTGACCAACGGTTAGTATGAAGTAAAATAAAGAGTAGCCTCACAATTACCTCATTATTTTTCTCTCTTGTGGTGTGAGAGGCTTCTTTCCGAGAACGAATCTAGACTGTAAGCGTATGAGGGGTTGAGTCAACAAATTTTGGTTAACAAAACCTTACCAGGGAGCAATCACCATAACCCACAAGAAGTACTACACTGAATCAAGACACTACCTTGAGCCCTTCAAGCATGTCCTCTTTTAGACGTCAAGAAAAAGAGAGGGAGGCAAGCCTCCTCTAAGTACGACTCGCATTATCTAAAAGAAACCAATCTATCACCCATTTCAGTACGAAGTTCTTTGATACATAAACAGGTGGGTCCTTGTCCCAGCCACGCCTATGTACATCTTCTTCCCCGTATCGCAGTTTTACATTGCACTGCAGAACAGAGATACCAGCCGTATGTCCTTGTAGCTTGTTTTTCTTTTCGCTTACAAAAGTTCTGGAAGAGAGAGAGAAGAAAAGAAATAGTTCTTACAGAAAAATCAGAACAAATTATATTTATAGCAAATGTTGTCACGAGATATAATGAAGGTATTATAATAACCTTCTTCATGATAAATAAGCGGTTCATAATGCATCAACTCAATGAGCACAATAAGTTGTCAATGAATTAATACCCAGATAAGCTCGACATCATGACGAGTTATTTCTGCAGTCAGTCACTGGCTGATTGTTATACGGTGTATGTTTAAACATTTTTTATCTAGTTGCTTCTGCCAAAGTTTAAAGACACACACAAACACAAAAGGATAGAAAACGATTATAATTGTAGGAAAACGTTGTTCTAAAATTTTATTTTACTATATGCATATTTAAACAAAAAAAAAAACGAATAGATCTTTTCTTTTTTTTATTGAGACCCGATTCCTCTACCATAATTTGAGGAAATAATAAAAAACTGCTCTATTATTATATTTAATCAACACCCAAAATCTTCTTAAGCTTGACGACAAGACCCCATTCTTCCTTGGATAAATCATTACGGAAAGACTCCTTCAAGATATCGATGGATTGACGAGTCACCTTGGAATATAATTCATCAGTTTCTTCGAAATGACGACCGTATGTCTTGGGAGTTTCGTAGACAGCACATTCAATCTTAACAGCAACACCAGCACCTGCTTGACCCTTCTTCACAAGTTCAACAGCCTTGTGGTTTTGTTCAATAGATGTGACCTTACCGAGGGTAATGATTTCACGAGCTTGAGTTTCAGCGTTGGTCTTGATGACACAAATAGGTGTACCCAATCTGAGTGTACCTTCAAGCACATCACAACCAATAATAATAGGATCTTTCTTGTTGAAAATAGCACGGGGCACCATCTTCAAGACACAAGGGAAGACAGCAGAGCCAGCTTGGTCCTTACGCTTTTGTTCAGTCATGGCAGCATGGTATTCTTGGAAACGATCAAACAAGTGATAAATAATATCGGCAGTGAAAATACGGATACCCATTTCTTCAGCCATTTGTTCGGCTTCCTTATCCACAGCAACATCGAAACACAGCATGACAGCAAATTCTCTGGCTTTTTCAAGCATGACACTTGCTTTCACGACATCCTTCTTGTGCACAGGACCAATATTGATACCGGCAACGGGAATCTTGGAGGTCTTGAGGAATTCTAACAAGGCTTCAAGGGCACCCAAGGTAGAGGCTTGGACCCAGACACCATGACCGGTACGGTCGATAGAAGACATCAAGTTGGTCAAATCGGACATGACTTCTTCCTTCAAATCTTCAACATCATCGTCAGGACCGACAACCAAAAGACGTGAACCAGCAATAGCCTTTTCGAGGTCGGGAGCAGCGATCTTGATACCCAAAGCGGCCTTGACGGACTTGTGATGGACATATTGGGACTTGATACGCAATTCACGCATAGGTTGAGGTGTCAAGAGCGCACGCACTTGCGTCACAATCGGTCCGTTTAGACCACACACCACAATACGATCACCTTCATGTAACCAACCGTTAACTAAAACGACATCAATGGTGGTACCCAAACCTTCAATGACCTTGACTTCAAGCACAGTACACTCAAGTTCGGTAATGTACATCAACTTCTCACTCATACGAGATTGGGTCAAGTTAATGAGCAAGTTAAGCATATCAGGAATACCTTCACCAGTGTGAGCAGAGGTGGGAACCAAAGAGACGTACTTGGCAAAGTTCTTGTCTTGTAGTAGAGTTGAGAGTTAAGACCTTGTTCCGACAACCAAAAGACGTGAACCAGCAATAGCCTTTTCGAGGTCGGGAGCAGCGATCTTGATACCCAAAGCGGCCTTGACGGACTTGTGATGGACATATTGGGACTTGATACGCAATTCACGCATAGGTTGAGGTGTCAAGAGCGCACGCACTTGCGTCACAATCGGTCCGTTTAGACCACACACCACAATACGATCACCTTCATGTAACCAACCGTTAACTAAAACGACATCAATGGTGGTACCCAAACCTTCAATGACCTTGACTTCAAGCACAGTACACTCAAGACGTACACACTACATCAACTTCTCACTCATACGAGATTGGGTCAAGTTAATGAGCAAGTTAAGCATATCAGGAATACCTTCACCAGTGTGAGCAGAGGTGGGAACCAAAGAGACGTACTTGGCAAAGTTCTTGTTCTTGTAGTAGAGTTGAGAGTTAAGACCTTGTTCGGCGAAAGCAAGCATGGTATCAGCAACACGCTTCTCAAATTCATCTCTGACAGAGGGCTTTTGCTTGGCAAGAGAGTCGAGGAAAGAGTTATCGGGGATAGCCTTCCATCCGAAAAGACGATCGATCTTGTTCAAAGCGACAATGAAGGGAGTCTTACGATCACGGAGCAAACGGATAGATTCAAGAGTTTGGGGTTCAAGACCGTGCATAATATCGACAACCAAAATGGCAATGTTACAGAGAGAACTACCTCTGCTTCTCAAGTTGGTGAAAGATTCGTGACCGGGTGTATCAATAACTAAAATACCAGGCACCTTGAGCTTCTCAACACGGTCGGCACCGAGAACGGCAGTCTTCTTTTCAATGGCATCGGCAGGGAAGAAAGTGGCACCAATTTGTTGAGTAATACCACCAGCTTCACCTTCTTGCACATTGGTTTGACGAATCTTATCCAATAACTTGGTTTTACCTAGTATGATATGTTAGCCCATGTTTCCTAAATATCTAATGAAAAACGTGTATTTACCTGTATCGACGTGACCGAGAATACAACAAATAGGAGAACGCAAATCATCCTTGGAACGGTTAGCCAAAGCTTCCTTTTGACGTTGAGCACGACGGGCAGCGGCTTCTTCCTTCTTTTGAAGGGCAAGACGTTGTGTGGCAGTGAGCTCTTCATCGGAGCTATCCTCATCAGAGTCATAGTCAGAGCTGTCGTCGTCAGAGTCATCTTCGGAATCATCGTCAGAGTCGTCCTCGGATTCGGATTCTTGCTTCTTGGCGGGAGCCTTCTTAGCGGGAGCAGCAGCCTTAGCGGGAGCAGCAGCCTTAGCGGGGGCAGCCTTGGCAGGAGCAGCCTTAGCAGCAGGAGCGGCAGCCTTAGGAGCGGGCTTAGCTTCCTCTTCCTCTTCATCGTTGCTGGAAACATCCCAATCACTAGCGACATCCTCATCCTCGTCATCCTTGCTCTTCTTGGCTTCCTCGTCGCTGCTTTCGAGGGCATTCTCCCAATCATCTTCTTCAGATTCTTCAGCAGCGGCGGCGGCCTTCTTGGCCTCCTCTTCTTCCTTACGCTTCTTTTCCTCTTCTAAGCGCTTCTTTTCGGCGGCTTCAGCCTTCTTCTTTTCTTGTTCTTCCTTGGTAGGTCCCTTCTTCTTTTTGTTACCATAAACAACCTTCTTGGGCTTGTTATCGTTGTCTTCCAAGGCTTGCACACGAATGTGACCGGCGGCAAGCATTTGTTCGTGACGCATTTGAGCTAAACGTTGAGCTTCCTTTTGAGCCTTGGTAAGCAATTTACCCTCCTTACGAAGTTGCTCCTTCTTCAATCTCTCTCTTTCTCTCTTAGCAGCACGAGCTTCTTCACGCTTGGCTTCTTCCTCAGCAGCTCTCTTTTCTTCCTCTTCAATACGCTTGCGTTCATCTTCGATACGCTTACGTTCAGCTTCTTCAGCAGCACGTTGAGCTTCGACCAATTTCTATTAGAAATAAGCAGGGTATTAATATATTTGTATAACAACACGGATTGATCTGTTTTTGCAAACTTACTCTTAAAGCAGCGACATTACCACCCTTACCCTTCTTACCCTTGGGAGCAGCAACGACAGGTTCCTCAACAGGAGCAGCAGGAGTTTCGGGTTCAGCTTCCTTAGCAGCCAATTTCTTGGCCTTCTTTTCCTTGAGCAATTGCTTCTTGGACTTGGCAGGAGCTTCACCACCTTCAGCAGCAGCACCTTCAGCGGGCTTATCCTCCAAACCTAATAATTTGTTGAATTCAGCATCTTCGGCTTCTTGTTGTTGCTTCTTTTCAAGAGCAGCTAAACGCTTAGCTTCCTTGAGCTTCTCCTTCTTGAGCTTTTCTTTTTCCTTCTTGGTCAAAATACGGAATTCGCCACCGTCAGCAGATTCGGGGGCAGGAGAAGCAGGTTCAGCGGGTGAATCAACTTGCTTTCCCTTTTTCCCTTTTTACCCTTCTTGGTATCGTTAGCCCAGTCCATATCATCAAAATCTTCCTCGGTAGGCTCTTGAATGCCAACAGGGGCGGGAGTTTCCTCGGGTTCCTCTTCAACAGGTTGTTGTTGTTGCTTTCCCTTCTTTCCCTTCTTGACTTTGTTTTTGGCAGCCTTGTTGACCATGGCCATCAAACTATTGGGAAAAAGTTATAAGTTAGAACACGCGAAAAGTGAATGCATAATTTAGCAGAAAAAAGCGAAAATGTCTTACCCATCTTCTTCCTCATCTTCAACTTCATTGGCAAGAGCGTTGAAAGCACTGGCTCTTTGAGCAAAAGCTTCCTCAGATTCCTCAGGTTGAGCGAGAGCAGCGGCATCTTCAGCATATGGATCTTCGTCCCTACAATGACGTACATGAAATTAGAAAAAAAGTGAACATGAAGGTCATGGGTGGGTTTCGTGTTCTTTAAAGAAACCCGAGTTTTTATCGTACCAGATATCGTCGTCCTTTCTTTTTCCTCCCTTCTTTTTACCCATTTTAAGGAAACTGTGTTATTTAATGAAGAAATGTAAAAAAAAAAAACTCCTAGCAGGACTTCGCTGCGGTGTTGATCAGAACGGCCAAAAAAAAATCTCGGACTAAGCCACTCGATGCACTTTACCCCCGTGACTTTTTCACCCAAGCGTTATTTCTGTCAAACATCCAGTCGACTTGAACCGTATATGCTACAAATTGACGTTGTTGAAACATGGATATAATTGGGTACTGGCAATGAAGTAATCTGTGATGTGGCATGTATTCCTTTTTCACTTTTGCCTGTTGAATAAGCTGTTATAGAACACCCCATGGCAGAGTGCAGCCTATATACACTTTGGTCTCAGCGAATGGAAACCTTGCGTCATAAGCTATAAATCTTTGGTATCGCTCTTGAGTTGTAAGTATCTGATTTGTCAAATATAGATTGTTCAAAAAACCATAGTACAGTATGAAGAATGAATCTGTGTTTGTGCAACAAGTTTATTAAACTCATTATGATTTTGAACCATTACTACCGTAGCAGAGTTATCATTTTTAGATTCTTGCAACTTATTCACAAGTGTACATACAGATGTACAAATTGGCAATTTACTGGAAATAAAACCATCGGATCATTTTGTATGGAAAACCCTGTTCTTTGTTTTTGTCAATGTGGTTGTATGTAACACAGATCATCAAAAGATTTCTTTCATTCATGCATTACTTTCTATATTTATATTTTGATCTGCTAAACCACATTTACGTACTTTCCTTGCCTTCGAATCATTAGACATCTGTAGACCCAAATGCTGAAGCTTATACTTGGTTATTTGCGACAAATGCACCATATTATCAAAGTGATTTTGCTATGTGAAAGCAACAAAAGCGCTTTCCTACGTACCCACTTTTGTGAAATAGAGTTTTAAACGTAGGAGATTGCTTGAGGATAGAAGTTGGATTCATTGTTCTTTGCCCATACTTTATTTGAGATAGAAAAGTCTCTCTAAACATGTACGCATAACCTCAGGATAGATGTCGAAATGGCAATGTTTATGCAGTATAAAACTGACCAATGTCTTCTCCTTTGCCAAACCCCTCGGTATACAAAAAGTAGCTCATAGTTCTCATACTACAGGGCCTCTTTCACTTTATCTTTTAATAATGTGAAGATCAACGCATATTTCTCTAAAAGCAAGAAGGACCTGCCAAATCAAACCTGAAGGCTCAATCAGCTTCTTGTGATCACATGAATGTGCTTATGCGAAAAACAATTTCTTATCAGACAATTTGAAGCGGAAAGCGTACCGATGTTAAGTTTTTGTATGCCACTTCAACATAACATTTCGTTTTTGATTGAAAAGTGAGATTGTGGGGAAACACAAAAATCCATTTTTGGTATAGTTCCAAAATCCATTGTTAAAGAACTTTCAAAGAGCATAACATACCCAATTCGAAAGCTATGAAGCTTTCATTTTAACAAAACGTTTGTTTCATATAAAAGAGCAAGTTTTTTTGATTAAAACGGTACTAATTTTGTGAAAAACGGATGTGTTTAGTAAAAGTCGGTTTTGGCTGGCGAAGGTCGAAAAATGGAGGGAAACTGATACAAAACCATTTTTGCAGCCAAAAAATAATTATTCTGGGGAAACACAAAAAAAATTTTCGGCCTAAAAACATTCACCTCCTTAAAAATAAAACCTTAATCTGAGGGACTTGAAAAAAAAAAATTATAAAGGTGAGGGGAAGCTTTTTTTTTCTCACCTTGTCTCTTTTCTATTCATTGCTCTCCGTCTACACACATGGTAGGATCAAGCTTCTGTATGGTTGCAGTTTGATTTGGTACTAACTCCTTCGCTTGCTTTCTCTCTCTCTCTATCTGTTACTGTCTCTTTGAGTGGGTCTCTTCTTTCCTCCCTTCAAGTAGGCAAGACGCTTTGGTGCTCAAGAACTAATAATTATTGGTTGCATTGATTGCTGAGGTTGATTAGTGGTAGTGCTTGTTCCCAGAGTGAAATGTTTCCCTGGTGAAGTCTGGCCGATCTGCGCTAAGCAGCGCCCTTTGTGGGAACTGTGCCAACAATAGCATTTTTCGGGATGCACAAGAAACAGATCTTTGATTGTCCTTTTTGACGCCGTTTGTACTGTGCGGTTAAATAAATGGCGTAACAGTTCTTTGGCTGCGAACTGCCACTGAGCTGTACTTTATTTGAGACGCGATTCCTCCTTGTTCACCTTGGTCGTCTTTGTCTGCTTTGTTGGTGAGGAAAGCTTTCTCTGCTCTGCTGGTCTCTGGTATTCTCTTCTTTCTCTGGTGGTCTCTCTCTCTCTGGTACTCTCTATCTTTCTTTATGGATGGTGTCACAAAATCAAACAAGCTGGCCTCTCTGCAAAATCCCTCAAGCTCATACCTTTGCACTACTTTTAATGATACACATATAATCATATCATAAATAAACCATCTTTATCAAGGCCATCCACTATAAACATTGTCTTTTACTGCTTTGTAATTACTATTTTACTTTTACAAATCATAAAGTAGCCATACCACTGCTGTATGCGCCCTTCAAATTAACATAATGCGGCGGGGAATTGGGTTTACACTTCAAAAGAATAAAGGTTTGTAAAGCATGTGAAAACCTTAAAATATGGCCCCCACATTTTAATTCGCATCTATAATTTCTTTTATTCTACTTTAGTCATACTTTCTCTTTCTTGCCCTTGTCTTCATTACACCTTCTTAATGTCTGATTCCTCTTCTTCTGCACCTAAACCTGATACTGCTGCTTCTGTGAGTCAGCCAGCTGCTCCCACACCCACTACTGAACCGGCTCCAACATCAAGCACCACTCCTGTCACTACTACAACAGCAGTGACAGAACCCAAGGCAGCTGTAGTCTCTCCTCTTCGTGAAGACTTGATTAAACCTGCTGTTTCATTCCTGTCTTCTCCCAATGTGCGATCTGCTGACAAAGCCAAGAAGATTGCCTTTTTACAAAAAAAGGGTTTGAATCAAGCCGAAATTGACGAAGCATTCAAGCGATCGGGCGGTGATGACACACCTACTACTACTACTACTACTACTACTACCGTAGCCACTACTCCAGCAAATAATTATGTAAGTTAGAGCTTATGCAAAAAAAAGGCCAGACAAAAAAACTAACTTTTTGGGCTCTATTAAACACCACAGAATACCAGTCAACCAGCACTTGCACCTGTTTTACCCTCTAGAAGCGCAGTAAACTACGGACCTCCACAAGTCATATATTTACCTGAACCTCCTGCTCCCTCAATTCCCGCAGAGAAAGTGTTTGCCATGGCTGTGTTACTGGGCATGAGCGCTGTTGGTTTGACAGCAGGTGTTGTAGGACTTTTAAGAGTAAGTTTAAAGGGGAAACGTGAGAAAAGCAATATCACTCACTCATTGTGATTTCACAGCGCTTCATTGCACCTATTTTCAATCGTATTGCCGAGTATCAACGTAATCGTTATATCGAACATAAGGAAGTGGCTGATAAACTTGCCAAATCGATAAAGAAATTCAACACAGAAAATGATGATTTGGATGCTTTAATAGATCAAGGAGAGGAGGCGACTGTGTCTGATGCATTGATTAAACAACAAACAGAGTTATCCACCAAGATTGACAAATTAATCGCTGCTTCGCGTGAAAGAGTGTCCAGCGTGTTGAAGCAAAAGACATACACTGACTTTAGATCAGAACTGACGAGCTTTAGAAATGTGGTGACAGCGGATAGTCCTTTCAATAGCTACGCTTCTTACTCTCCTCACTATAATCGTCATCACAATGATTCCCCTGCTGTATCTGGCTTAAAGAGTGATATTCGTAGCTTAAAGGCCGTCTTGTTAAATCGTAGAAACTTCCCCACCGCTCATTAATAGTATAGTACATAATAAAGCTGTGTAATTTTTAAATGGGAATTTAGAAAAGGAATGTGGGACGCCTTGGCTCAAGGTAAACAAGGCAAAGTAGGATATGTAACGTAATGAATATTATAAGAAAATAAAAATGCCACTTTCAATCACGTAATTTATCTGAGCCCCCACTAAAGTTTACAAAATGTTGTTGTTGTTGAAACATCATTTCCTTAAATTCAAGTTTGTATCTAATTCATAGTAAGTGAAATACATATCAAAATAATTATAAAGCGCCTTTATTGAAGTGTTCCTACTTCCAAGTATTCAACGTATCTTTCAAGTAGATAGGATCTTTTTTCCAAGCAACGAGAAACTTTCTTTAAGAGGACAATAATATCTTGCGCTGATGAAAACTTTATTATAACAATTATGATATTTGGGCATTTTTAATAGCTCCAGTGATGGGTCCTGCAGAGGTAATAAATGGCACACCCTTATAAGTAGCTACACCGTCTTCGTTTGTCTTGAGGAATGGAACCACTTGCTCGAATACTTTTTGCTTGGGCTTTAATACCGCATCAGGTTCTCCAACCCACTCACCCACACCTTCCAGTTGCACTCGCTCACCAATCGTACTCTCTGGTGGTGGTGAGAGTAATTGAACGCTTTTATTGTCTGCAGAAGAGCAAGCGAGTAGCATGCCCTGTGATAGCACGCCTCTAAATTTGCTTGGTTTCAAGTTGGCTACCACAATGACGGATTTGTTTAATAGTGATTCCATGGGCATAAAAGGAGCCAGGCCACTGACAATAGTACGTGGATTGGGCATTTTCTCGGTAGATTCAGTATTCAAGTCAACTAAGTATAGACTCTGTTAGTTCAAATTTCCTTGGTGGCTGTCAAATATCATAAAGTTGGATTACCTTGCTCGATAAACAAGTGGTTGGCTTCAGCATGTTGTTCGATATGAACAATTTTTCCAACTCTGAAGTCAACGCGATGAATAAGATCGTCGTTGGCAATGTCTGTATGAGTGAATCGTTGACAAGCTCTCAGTGTTGCAGTGTTGAACAGAGGCTTGGATCTATGGACGATGTTGGAAATGAGCATATTGGTATTTGGACAAGGGGTGTTCTTGAAGACTGAACTTGAAAAAGAAGAATTTTTTTTTCGGTTTGGTACAGTGAGAGAGAGATGTTTTATATTTTATTTACGAAGAACTGGATCAAAAGAAAGAAAAAAAGGAAAGAATGTGCTTATGATACACACATTATTAATAATGAAGAAGTCTAGTTATAATGAAAGAAAGGGAGAGGGGAGGAGAATCTAATAATACACGGTTCTTTGAATATAACGTTGAACCTTGGGAGGTTTACCGTAAATAGGTTCAGTTTGCTTAAGAATATCCTTGTAAATGTTGGATACGCTGTTATCCCATTCTTCACGGAAGAAAGTAGCACCAGTAGCCTTTAAACCATAAGTTTGAGCTACACTCTTGACGTCAAATTGATCTCTGCCTTCAACCTTAATATCGACCTTATCTTGACCTTCATTGGGTTGTTCAAATGCAATTAAAGTGTAACGGTGATATTTAGTGCCCTTCTCAGGATGAGGAGGAATATAATCTAAAACAGAGTCTCCATTGTTGACAGTAGGAGATGTAGCTGATAAAGAAACGTTGCTTAATAACCAATGACAACGTTGTTGATATGTCTTGTTTTGAACATCAGGCGAGTCTAAAGGGGAAATTGAATATTGTGAGTATCTTTCAAATGTAAGGTATAGCATATCTTGTTTCTTTTTACCTGGATCAACCATCATCAAGGTATATAATCGTGATTCAGTGTGGAAGTTGGTGACATCAATTTGAGGACGTTCAACGCTCTAATGATGATAATTTAGTAAACTAGTCCACCATATACTACTCTTTTCGATATATCTTACTTGTTCAGGCTTAATAAACACACCAGGCTCAATTTGACCTTGCTCAGGTAATGTAACAGCAACTTCAACAGTAGGGTTCAAACCAGGAGCTAAAAGATCGGGAATGACATTCATTTGAGTCAAACGTTCCATTAATTTACTCTTGGGTGCTTTTTCGAATTGCTTTTGGCTCATATAACGATAAACTGGCTTTGACATGTCAACTAAAAGTGCGTGATTAACTAAAAGTGCTCTACTCTTTGACAAATTCAAGAAAAAATTGCTTACTGTTGCCAAGCTTAAAGTTCTTTTGAACTTCAGGTTCGTTCAATTCTGACTTGACTTCCAAATCGAACTTTAAAGCGTCAAGTGCCTTCATTTGAGCAGGAGTGGCAGCTACATAGTGTGGTGAGTATTATTGGCCAGGGGTTAAATAGAACTGACTCGACTCTACTACTTACTCTTGCCAACACGGGCAATCTCTTTCTCGACACGGCTCAACATATCTAATCTTCCCTTCTTATCAATGGCGATCAATTTAAGGGCTTCTTCATAGGCAGTGTGGTTGGAAGAGGCTGCTGAAGAAGTAGAAGCTTGACGTACAGCCTATATTCGAAAACAAAACACAACCTTGTCAGTGGCTAGGTGAATTTGAGAAATGAAAAAAAAAAAGTGACAACATTACATTGGCTCTGGAAGCGCAACGGACAGCATGGAATGAACGCTTAGTCAAACTAGACAACATGTTGAAATTTTATAGAATTGACAAGTTGCTGAAAAAAATATGTTGTGTGGGGGTCCTTCTATCCCGGTTGCGCTCAGTTTTTTTTTTTTTTCTTCTTTCCAAAATTGTGACTTTGAAGAAAAATATTGGATCACCGCAATTGATTATTGCTTTTCGTTTGACAGCATAGTACATACACAACACTAGTGAATATATAGGGTAAACAAGATATGAATTTATTGAAATATGCAAATGAATGAAGAAGAATGCAAAATAATGTAGTATTGATACTTTTCTATTTTTTGGGTTATTATTAACAGAAATGGGGAAAAAAAAAATCTAATTTTTATAGGGTGGAGGAGGAGGAGAGAGCAGCGAATCTGAACTATTGCTCCTGCTGATGGGTAAAGACTCTACACTACCATTTTGTCGTAGCATGAGTTGTTTGCCGTTGAACTTGGAGCTCTTCTTTTTATAATCGACATAGCAAGGACAAATAAAGAACCCTGCGCGTTTCTGGAGCACATCGTCTGTGTCTTCTTCATCAACAGCAGTATCGCTCATGGATTCTTGGTAGGTGGGCAAGGTAGTATAATCCTCTTTGAGTCGACAGTCTAAAATGGTAATCGGTGTTTCGAGATGAATATGTGTACGCTCTGTAGTGACAGCAGAAGAAGAAGAACCGCCTTCAGTGGAAGGGTCCGGGGACGAGGCTCGGCTAGTGGGAACAGAAAGTTCTATATCGATCTTCAAGTGATGGAGAAAATTCATTTCCTTGAAATACGTTGTATGGTTCATGGTTTGACAATTGGGGAGGTTGAACATAAACTTGTATTGGAAAGGTGTGGAGCCCAATGCAATATGTGCATTTTTGGCACTGAGCGCTCTACGAATTTCTTGCAAGGAAATATCTGAATCTTCCACCATGGCTTGTCGCATTTGTTCTGTATCGGCCATGCTGTTCACTGAAGTGAGCTGTAATTTGAAATCATGCAGTTCGGCTCGCTTTGCGTTGTATTCGGGCACACGATAAACTCGCTTTTCTGTCAGCACCACGTTCATGGATTCCAGCTTGACGTTCTTCATTTGTGTAGAGAGGACAATGGATATAGGAAACTGTGTGCCGGATGAAACGATAGATTTCTCAATATAGATGGAGGCATCACAAGCTTCAGTGCGTCTTTCTGCAACAATCGAAGTTGTAGGTAAAGCATGAGAGGTCAAAGCGTCGTCAGAAGGTGCAAGCGTGCGTAGTAACAGAATATTTCTTCTGCATCGCAGGTTGGGTGTGCCCATGCCTGGTCGTTGCACAGTAGCAGAAACAAAGTAATACAACTGGGCCATTTCATCTTCGATGGTTTCCACCATGCTGTTGGGTATCAAGAATTCAAATGGCCATCGGTTCAAGCCGGCGGGTAAAAGCTGATCATCCTCTGGTCGACAATCCAAAATAAGGTTTTGGTCCAATACAGTCTTTTCATGATAGACTTTGGTGCCTCGAGGTCCTAACCCCTCAGGCCAGAGCATATGTGATTTTCCAACAAGCTTGACAACTACTTGTGTTGCTGACATTGGTCTCGACAGTAATAACTCCACTTCGCCTCGTAGCACATGTGTTGTCGGGTCGGAAGGAGGTCCTCTCAATAAAACAACAGGTTCTGCTAATTCGATCGATAGTTGTCTGTTACCAGTGAAAAATGGCACTGCAATAGGCATTTTTAATTCATAAATGTGATGATATATTCGTAAAAAAAAAAGGAGAAAAGAAGAAAAAAAGAAACTAACAAAAAAAAATGGAACAGTGAAATTAAAAAAAAAAAAGTTATTACTGGGATTATATTTCCTTATTTGTGCAGAAAATGTCATTTCACTTAATAATCATGGCCAGTTATATTTGATCGGAACGGAACGAAATCCCCTCAAACATGCTTAACATGGAAAACGTGGTTCGATGTTTAAAATTAGGAACCTGATGTGCGATGGATGAACGTTATAACGGTTCCCTTTTTTTCTCATTTCGTTATTAAACATTTTGCCTGAAAGTTTGGTCATGCCCAGGGATAAAATTCAGGGTCTTGTTTACATAAACAAACCATTTTTTTGCAGAAAAAAGAAAGTCGTGAAAGGAAGAGAAGAAATACCTCGATTTCCAAATGTTCCATGTATCAATTAAGCTCTTGACAACATGTCTACATTTATAACGCCATTTGTTTAATAAATTTACACCCGCATGGTTCAGAAATGGTCAGTGAAAAGATTTTTATTGGACAGATGCAAAGTGTGTTTTGATTGGAAGAAATCTTATATGACCGTGGTATATTTTTAATCGTGTAAGGTGGTACCCAACTCTACTTTATTTGGGGATGATTATCCGCTCATTTCACGTTTTTGTATGCATAGAGCACCTCTATTCTCCCCAAATCTACATATATTTCTATCGCAGGCCTAATAGGTTTTCCTTTCGGTTGAGGAAAGAACCTTGAATCAATCTGCTGTCGCTGCCGCTCCAAAAAGAAATCTCGGTTTTGGCGACAGAAGAAAAGCCCACCGTGGAGAGGATTCGGATCTATTGCTCACCTCCAACCTTATGAATCTGCAGGTGCCCCTGGCGCCATACAAAACGTTAAACCCAAGATTTTTCCCAACCCAGCACCTTATGAAGCTAGTTAAAGAAGCAGAAAGCAAGCCAAGAGGGATTAAGCAACTTCCATGGCCAAGAGATTTGCACCCTTAGCTTTTGCCAAGGCTAAAGCCTCGAGAAAGCAACCTCGACAGGCACCTCCTCCATCTGCTAACGAGGTTTCCTTAGCGGTCTTACCTCCCGTAACCGCAGAAGATACTAAATTTGGCACTCCTCACACGTCTCTCCTTCTCTATCTTTTACATATGTACAATTCTAATTACAACATCAACCTCAAACAGTATGGTTGCAGTGATTAATTCAACCCAATCCTTTTATACATAATTATCCTAATCTCATATATATATATGACTTATTCTTGAACATAGTACTCAAAAAATATTTTTTTCATGACAAATAAAAAAAACTAAAGCATCAAACGCCCACGTATATTTCCAATGACCTACCGTTTGAAGTGTAAAGAGACAACAAATAGTGCAAGAAGGACCGTATAATGAAAAAGTTGAATGTTGATTTTATTTCATAAAAATCAACTTTTACGTTGTATTAAGATACACATCATCTAATGAAACCTACAACACATGCGATAAATCCAATGTTGAGGTCGCTGAATTGGGACCTTTTACCTGAAGGCTTGCGAGTTGAGGTGGACCTTCGATATATAAATGATGCACGTCTTTCGTTTTTCAACTACGCCTGAATTCTCTTGTGGGGAAAAAGTCGAGACAGGATGAAACTCGTGAGCATCTCCACAACGACCCGAAACCGTAGACACTTTTTTCATCTGGTATTGCATCTTACTCTTGCTGCCAGTATATCGAAATTCAATAAATACGAGATTGTAATTATTGACCAGAAATTTGCCGAAACCAAACATAAGATTT
Organism: Mucor irregularis B50; assembly: GCA_000587855.1. Taxonomy (NCBI): domain Eukaryota; kingdom Fungi; phylum Mucoromycota; class Mucoromycetes; order Mucorales; family Mucoraceae; genus Mucor; species Mucor irregularis. The sequence continues at coordinate 85,327 of AZYI01000168.1, read as the reverse complement.
TGTTCAAAGCGCACAAATGTCACACAAATCTTTCGTCCTCTCCCAATCTCTATCCCGTACAAAAGGGGGATGAGACTCATTGGGAATGATGTGTGAAACCTTATTAAAAGAGGAACACGGATTTCATATTATATTGTCGTTGGCTTGAACGGACTCACATTTGAGGTAATTGGAGTATGTATTGGTAAAGACGCGCGCGATCATAACAAAATAGCCGAGAGAATTATTCACCTCTAAGCCCTTGAGGTCCGCGCGTTGTGAGAGTGCATGATAACTGAATCCTATTATTATCCAAAAGAGGAGTTTCTTTCCTTCAATAGTAGCATTAGTTACTTCTCTTACGCCATGCCATAAAAAAAGAGCAATTATGTATTCTGGCACAGACAATGAATGATTCATTGATAGTAGTCAGAAATGCGATAAATCTTTGTACTAATTTGTGGACGCATTAAGCATCTCTTTGAAGAAATATTCTCAAGAGTCACGCGGAGAGAGCAAGGTACGTACAGTAGTATTTCTTCTGTAATCTCTGCTGGCAAGTGTAGCACAATTGTTTTTAGAATGGACAATCATTCACTCGAGTCTGCTCTAAATAAGTCTGTGCTTGACATATTGATTTTATACATTGCCCTGACCGAAGTTATACTTAATTCACCATACATAAAAGGCATCTTTCGAAAGATATGTATCTCCCTTCAACAGCTTCAAGCTATTTGACCGAGTCTTTACAACATGTATACTCCAAATTGTATGTATCGAAAAAAACGATAGACGCTACTATTCATTATTTTTATATAGATTCAGAAAGTACGTACGTATACATGAAATGATATCACATCAAAAATTTGTAAAGAAAACTTCACTTAACTTTTACGCGCTGCAGTGTGTTTCGAGCCTCATTGGACCAATTTGAGTCTTTATTCTATATACATATGCCTTATCTTCAAAAAAGAGTGAATATTACTTTTAAAATCAATCAACAACTACTTTGTATATAAGCACGATTCCTTTAACATATGTGATAAATCCAGTGTGGAGGCTGATGAATCGAGATTTTTAATTTGGATGCTTGTGAGCTGAGGCATTCCTTCGACATGAATCATGTACGCACGTTTCGTTCCACCTGTATCCAACTTCTCTTCTAAAAAATAATTCGATACAAACTGAAACTCGAAACAGCCTCCATTACAACCCGGTACCCCAGGTACTTTTTTGACCAGATACTGCATCTTGCTTTTGCTGCCAGTATATTGAAATTCAATAAATATAAAATCGCCCGCATTGACTGAACGTTCCTCGATATTGATAATAAAAGTCTCCAGGTGCTTAAAATTGGAGAAGTTAAATACCAAATCTGCAACCGGTTCATACGGATTAGTGCTAATTCCAAATTCCAAAGATTTTACACGAGGAAAATATTCATTTACACTGTCAAACAAAGCTTGAGAGAAATCAGCACCCTTTATAAAAACATGCGTTGTGTTCTCCAGTGAGGATTTGAGTGGGTCTCGACAGGCCGCTTGAAAATTAAAGTATAGTTGCTGAGGTTGTAATTCAAAATGCCTCAACTTTGGACAGTAGCTATTTACGAAGTTTAGAAAGTTGATCGGTAAGCATTCGAGCCCTCTCACACCAGTCTTGACCAAAAGTTTTTCCAGCTGAGCGAGTTGACTTAAAGTCGATGATGAAGATGGAATCGGCAACGTACAATTTTGAAAGCTGACCCCATGTCTACTATGCCCCTCGGAGTCAACATCATACTGATATGTAATCCCGTGATCATTGTTGATATTGAAGACTTCGCTTGCGACCGACCTGCTGTTGAAGATGGCTCTATTAACATTCAAGCCCCTTCCTTGTGCGAGAGCGTCTAAAATGTGATAGAATATATCGATATTCGAATCCTCCCTTTGCACTGCGCGGCTTGCTTCATCGACCACTGGTTCATCTCTATCATATCTATCATAATTGATGAATTTCATTTTGACGGAGCTATACCTTTGTAAACTTCTACAGAATTTAAGAGCAGCATTCTTAGATACAATATCGGTCCAGGTGTATAGGGTGGTTTGTGTGGTTTTCAATTCTATGTTAGTTAAACTTTGTGGGCCATGGTTTGCAAAGAAATCCATATAAGCAGTTGTTATCGTAGGTAGAGTTAACTTGATGTGTTTCAAATTATTTAAGCGTGATATTTCTTCTTTTGACTCTTGCAGCATTTCTGATTCTTCCGTGGCATCTACTGATGTTCGCAAGCGACACTTATATGTAATACTAGCGACGTGAGGGCATGCTCGCAACAAATGAAATAATGTTAAGCTTGTATCCGAGTAATTTTCCACGATCAAACTTTCTAAACTGGTGAAATCAATCAAAGATTTCAACAAGCTTGATCCGTTAATAAGATCTCTAACGTATATAATGGTCATAGTCTTTAAAGATTGTCGAAAGCGGTAAACGAGAGCGAAATTCACTCTACACAAATCTAGATCTGTTGCATTAAGTATCTTGATGTCTTTTAGTGGAGGAAATCTTGCAAGTCCGTTGTAATCAACAAGGATCTTTGTGTAATGTCTTGTATGTGTACTTCGCATGAAATCCAAACGCTCCAAATTTGGAAAGTGGGACAGGAGTAATATAAACTCTCTTTCTGTTAATTGAGTAGTGAGACTTGTCCATACAGAGTCGATCCAATTCCCCTCATCGTCAAAGATGTCAGTTTCACCTCCATCACTGTCGATGTCGTTATAGATTTGAATGTGTTTTGTCATTGGCATGAGTTCTAGTGAGTTGGCTGTCTCGTTTATATTTGACAATTTCTCTTTCAATTTTTTGAGTCCATTTATGCTCCAAGTTATCTCTTTGAAATAAACAGATCTTAATACGGGGTACCACGCTTTACATAAATAGAGGCATTGATCAGTCTCTTTTGGATCTGTATATTCAAATATTTTTTGGATAATCTCCAGAGGTAGCCTTTGTATCGTCATCTTCTTTTTATATATCACCAAGAAGAAAACTGGAAAAGAAGTGCTTTAGCTGCGGTGGCCATTTGAACTCGGTTATACTTGTGCAAGATTCAGATTTTGTTCAGAGCGCACAAATGTCACACGAACTTCTCTTTCCCTCTCGCGCGAAAAGCAATGAGACTTAATGGTAGTGGTGTGTAAACAGCAACATCTATTATTGTGTGGAACTTCAGACCAAGTCAATATGAAATGCAAATGGTAATAAAAGAGAGAAGTCGAGCAAATTATAACTTTAGTTTATTAATAAAGTATTCTATTTCACTCTAAATTTACACTCAACTACACGTCTTCCGAGCTGGCCGACTGCCCAATTCACTGCGTCGGGTCCAATGCGTTGACAATTGTTCAACACCAACTTTTCCAAGTGGGGGCCATGCGCGCGAACAAGGGATTGAAGCCCTACGCCCGTGACGTTATTGCAGTCGGAAATGTCTAATACTTTTAGATTCTGGGTATATGCTGCCAATTGGCTCAACGTACCATCCACTACGACGGTGAGTTTTGGGAGATGAACTTGCTCAAGTAAAGTGCATTTTGTCACGATGGTTTGTAACGCTTCTTCCGTCAAGCCATGACAATTTTGTAAAACAAGTTTTTTGAGGGGTACTGCTTTGCCGTCCCCGGCAGCACTTTGGATGTAGTTGGCTAAACCGGTTGCCGCCTGCAGATCACACCCTAAAATAGTCAGTTCTCCGAGGTTAGGGTTCTCTATCAGAAAGGACGTCAACACATCGCTTTTGAAGAAACGGTCGTCGTAGATGCCAAACGTCTTGATCCCGTCGTTGTTGCCATTCACGATGGCGCGCTGTGGGTTCCAGGCAAGCTTTTCTGCGTTGTGGCCGTAACTGAAATAGACTGTGTGTAACCTTTTATGCGTGTTGACAATCTCGTTATAAAGTTGGAAAAAGTAGATGGTGCTCGAGTAAAAGTCAAGAGCTGTTAGGTTTTTACTGAGTAAAAGCACTTTGTGTCCCAATGAATTACATCGCAAATAGGTTAGATGATCGAGGGGAGGATATTCTTCTTTGGCGTAGGGTCGACCTTCCACGAGTCCCAGGATGGACAATTGGGTCAGCGAGGGGCAGATGGGTATCACATAATCCAACAATTCAGATGCACTTAAACTGCTATGATCCAACCTTAAATGCTTCACATGTTTCCCCACTAATCGCAGCATGCGCGCAAATATGTCCACCGGTATTTCACATCCTTTCAGGTCCAAACTCTCCACATACTGGCAATTTTCGTCAATTAAAAGCTGTAACACGTTCTTCATCATATTTCGATTGGCATAGTGGATGGAGAAGCTTCGCACATGTCGTCCCTGAGCATATCCCAGATAGCGTTTAATAATATTCATGGACACTTTGCGCTGGCCAAATTCAAGGTCTCTCCACATACCGGACCAATTGACGGCAAAGTTTCGCCAACTCTTTGATACAGCTGAGCATTGAATACGACGATCAAATGATAAATGAGAAAAAATCAGTGATATCACATCGTAGGGAAGTCTCGTCATCATGTCGTGTTTGGGCGGCGGTTTAGATGCCTTTTCCGCTGCTTCCTTCATATTGGTCAACATGGCATATCGACTGTCGCTAGGATCCACATGTTTCAAAGCGCGGGTATAGATGAGGATGGCACGGTCGTATTTTTTCTGAAGGGAGAGTACTTTACCGGCACGTAAATATCCTCTTGCATCCTTGGGTGCTACTTTGACCATGGAAGCAGCGTCTTTGTAAGCTAAGTCGAGTTCATTCAATTTCTCATACGTCGCTGCACGGCAATCCAACAAAGTTGTTTGGTTGGGTTGAAGTGAGAGGGCACGCGAAAATAAAGCAAGCGCCTCCTTGAACTTGTTCTCAGTAAAGGCTTGTCGTGCGTCCTGAAAGACAAGTTTCCATGGTTCGCTGGAGGAAGAAGAAGAGGAAGTACTGGTAGTTGTTTTTGTGGTTGGTTTCTTGTTGGGTGTGGGATCTTGAACTGATTTCGCTTTCCGTTTGAACATTGAAGTGACAGTTTAAGGCTAGAAGAGAGAAAAAAAAAGTACAATTAAAGTAAAGCGCGAGTTTCTTTTTAAACGTACTTCCTTTGTGACTTGCTTTCATGAAAGGGTCTGGAGCATGAATAGGGCTAGTTTGGAGCTAAGCGTAAATCCGTACGACATCGCTATGTTTCTATTTAAGGAGCCATTATATTAAAGAGATACATTATTAGTAACAAAATATGGATCCTACCTTTTCTTACTTTACTTTACTGACTTGAATTCGCTTTTGTTATTATTATTATTATTACAAGGTGAAATAAGTAGTAATTTATGGTTTAAAAGTCCTCTCGGCTAAAACAACTCCTATGCATTTTGTTGAACAAACTTCTTTTAAAAAATATAAAAGGTACTACTGCTATTACCAACGTCATTGAATCTATTTGACAGTTTGTGTGCTCTTTTTTATATTAAAAATGACTCCCTCATGGGGTTAAATGGTCCTTGTCTTTCTTGGCAAAAATAAGCTGCTAAGCAAAAAGCAGAATGAAGGTCTTACAACGACGGATTAGGATCTAAACTCAGATTTCGATTCCAAAGGACGAAAAGGGCCTTTTTTCATTTTTGGGTTTTCGTACTTTCCCTTCTTCTTCCTCTTCTTCTTCTTCGAGTCCCAACATAAGAATAACTTTTTTTTACTTCTTATATTTTAAATTCTTATTTTCAGCATGATTGGCTCTACGATAATGGACAACAGCACTAAAAGTGAGAACCACAAGACACATTCACCTGTTTCAAACAGTATACCCGAATTCGTAAAGAAACTTTTTGGGTAACGTACATTTCAACCATGAAATAGAGAACACAATAACTGACATTAGTGTGTATTTCAGCATGTTGGAAGATAATACATATCCCCAGATATTCTCATGGGGAGCGGAAGGGGACACTTTTGTCGTCAAAGACCCAAACGAGTTTGCCAGACATATTTTACCAAAGCACTTTAAGCACTCTAACTTTGCAAGTTTCGTACGTCAACTTAACAAGTACGATTTCCATAAGTTAAGGATGCCAGAAGACGGTCAACGTATTTACGGCGATCAGGTAAGCCCTTCACACTAACTGCAGTGTTAGAGCTTTCTACTTACTTTAGTTGTATTGTTCAGGCTTGGGAGTTCCAGCACCCAAATTTCAAGTATAATAGAAGAGAGCTCTTGGAAGATATCAAGGTAGGTTGACTTATAATATAGAAATTGGGCCACCCGAACTCACTTTTACAATAGCGTAAGCCAACTGGAAAAGCAGCGGCGGCGGCAGCGGCGGCAGCGGCGGGAGTTGGAAATGGAGACGCTGGAGGTGGGGGGACAGTGAATGGAACTCAACATAGCAACAGTAATTTGGAAGAAGAATTAAAGTCAATTACTGCAAGTCTTCAAAAAGAGATTAATCATTTGAAAGAAACACAAAAGAAAATGACTGACAAGGTGAAATCTTTTGATAAAAAGTATAATTTGGTGCTGGATAATATCGAAGGATTCAAAAAGAATATGGAAGACCAAGACGCATTAATGAAGGAAATGATGGCTTTTGTTTCCAAGCAAAATAGTAATAGTTATGCCAGTGAAGTGGACAATATTATTCATTCCTACAATAATGTGGCAAATACTGGGGAAGCTCAGCTCAATAGATTATCTGAAGCAGTGGGTGTTCCCACCATGGCAGCTACTACCGCCACTACTGCTAATACAGTGATGCCACAAAACGATTTACAACAACAACTTCAGCAACAACAACATCAAATCCAACTACAACTTCAACAACAGCAGCAGCAAATGGTTTCAGTGCCTGGTGCAGCTACAAATAATTCTATGGTACCTGTGATTCATGCTTCAGCACCTTCCCGAAAAAGAAAGCGTCTTCAAGTGGGTTGGACTGTCCCACCTAAAGTTTTGTTAGTGGACGATGATTCTATCTTTCGTCGATTATCTACTAGATTACTCCAAATGGCAGGTTGTACTATTGATGTAGCAGTGGATGGTATGGAAGCAGTGGGTAAACTCAACAAGGGAAGATACGACCTTGTTCTCATGGTAAAGTGTTCTTATATATCTTATCAAGTACTCTTATATTAACGCATCAGATACGTATTAGGATATTATGATGCCCAAGTTGGATGGTATGTCTGCTACTCGAAATATTCGCTTACATGACACTTGGACACCTATTATTTCAATGACTTCAAATACAACTGCCCGTGATATTGAACAATATATTAATAGTGGAATGACCGATGTTTTACCAAAGCCTTTTAACCAAGGTTCACTTGGTAATTTATTAGAAAGATATTGTGCTCATTTGGTGTCACAAAGACAACATCAACAGCATTTACAACTACTTCAACAAAACCATTCTTTAAACAGTACACTGGTTGATTTAAATAACATTATTCCACATTTGACTGTCATTGATGATGGCTCTGGAAGTAATAATAATAACGAAGATAAGGGCAAAGGTAAATTACTACCAATGGCAGTAGATTATAATCCAACAGCAGCAACGACCACAGCGACAGCGACAACAATGATACCCCAATTACAGCAAATCAACGATCAACAGCAATGGTATTTATATGCAAATCAACAAAAGAGATCCAAAATTGAAGATGAAACTTCATTATGAAATATATAAAAATAAATCATTTTTTGGTGTAACGCCAAACTGTAACTTTCCCAGCAGTGCGATTAAAAAGGACCTCCCTTTTATAGAGTCTTTCTTTCCTTTTTCCTTTTTTTCATTTCGCTCTCCAAGTTTTCTTTCTTTTCCCTAATCAAGTATATATACACACTACCTAAATCAAGTATTGTTGTAAACATCTGAAATTATTTACTTTTTTGAAAAAGAGATACCATAAATGCAATCCACAGGCTATTACCCTACAAGTCAGCAACAACAGCAACAACAGCAACAACAGGCTTATATGGTGCAACAACACCAACAACAGCAAACCTCACCTTTACCAACAAGACAACAAATGATTCACCCTCAACAGCAACAACAACAACAGCCTCAAATGATAATGGATAACGGTCAAGATCTCGACGACTTGGACGAAGACGACGATGAGAAGAAACCCATGAGACGTTCAGGTCGCCGCAAGATCAAGATTGAGTATATTGAAGACAAAACAAGACGCCACATTACATTTTCCAAAAGAAAAGCGGGTATCATGAAGAAGGTACGTAAATGATGAAGCAAACCTTATTGACGTGTATTATATATGTACATATACTTACGGTAAATAATCACTCAGGCATACGAATTATCTACACTCACAGGCACACAAGTATTGTTGTTAGTTGTATCAGAAACAGGTCTTGTGTACACTTTTACAACCCCTAAACTTCAACCTCTTGTCACAAAACCTGAAGGCAAGAATTTAATTCAATCATGCTTAAATGCTCCAGACAACAACAACAGTTCAAATACAGAAAATAATGGCAATCAAGCAATGATGGCTTCTCCATCTATGGTAAGTTATTTAAGACTTTTGCAGTTGTTGTGTTGTACAACCTCTTCTCACACAATTTTTTTTTTCTTATTTTACTCAGGGAAATCTATCAAGATAATCATACTCACACACACGTTTTATATTTTATTTTATTATTATTATATTATTATATCAATTGTCTTGAAGATAAAAAGAGGCTAATTTCTTGCATTGACTCCTTGGCTTTCATTGTTAGTTGGAATTGATGGTTTCGTAAAATAGTAACATGGATCAATAATAAAGAAGTTGTTTCCATAGCAATAAACTCTTGTCCAATCACTTCAATGATATGAATACGCCATGTTCGACTTAATTTGTTGGCCAATTTCTCACAGTCATTTACTGAGCACTGAAATTTCTGCTTTCTCTCAATCGTATATTCTAACCAAAGCTTGCCAAACTCTTCTGTCGTGATCTCTTCTTCATTTAACTCAAAGTCCAGTAAACTTGAAACTAAATCATTCGTCTACATACGTGTATGAGGAAAAAGGAGGCATTAATGCTTTGTATTTGCTTCCATTTTACTTGGCGAAGAAGTATGTTACCTGTTGATTCGAGTGGCTGCTGCTACTACCACTACTCCCTATTCGAATTGCCTGTTTAGCAAAAAAGGTAACACAATCACACTTTCTATTATTTTACCTGTAGTGTATTTCAACTTTAATATAAAAATTAGTCTCGTGTAACCATATACTAGATAGTTTTTCTAACACTTTTTTTTTACCTGAGAGTGATTACTTTTTTGGGAGAGAGAGAGACAACAGGAACAAATGAAAAATTATTAAGCTAACGTTAGGCAAGGTGTTTTTCTGTAAATGTTAAACGATAAGCTTACTTTTTTGGATGAGTGGTCAACGATGCATTCTTTAATTGTTGTTGTTGTTTTTGTTGTTGTTGATATGGGCGTTGCGGGTCACTTGTACCACGAGGATGGTGGTCAACATGAAAATCATCATCTATTAATAAACGCATACATACATTAAACAATCTAGACGCTCCTGCTTTTCTGAAACATAATCACCCGCTTACTTGAAATAAACTTATTCACACCTTTGGGCCTATTCGGATTAGCCGACAACTGTATGTATTATGTATTAGTTTTATGCATCATTTTTTTGGTGGTATCTACTTGCCTCGATGGAGGTGGACAAGGTCAAATCGGTGTCTGTCAATTGCTTTTCAAATTGAGAGTCGGCCAAGATATGGAGCAATTCCCGCGAAATCTGCATTAAATTCGAGTTTCATATTAATCACCTTATACGCACACACAAATCATGCTTAGCATTGATTGTTACCTCTTGCTTTTCAGGCACAGGTGATCTTTTGTACTCCTTCAATATTTTTTCGAGTCCCGCCAGCCAACTTTTACTACGCAAAATGCAGCGCTTTATTGCCTGTATGCCACATGTCTGTAGGTAATCATCTATGACTTGTCACTGAGCGTCTTGTATAGAGTGACTTGTGGCAGAAGTAATTTGCTTACCTTGTACAATGACTACCCACTTTTGAAGTTGTCTCATGATGTCGTTCTCCGAGTGAGTCGACGATAAATACCCATTTTCGCCCAACGTCTATACAAAAAGCCAAGCTTAGCTGTTGTTACGTGATCAGAGTGAATATATGCATCATACCCAGAATGAAAATTGAACCAGTAGTGGAGAGAGGTGATCCCTGTTTGTTTTTTTCAACAATCGGTACGTTGCATTGACAGAGGATTCTCTCAGCTTAGTATCTCCCACTTCTGCCAACAGCGCTAAGTACATATATCATTGTAAGCAGTATTTCATTTCCACTTCACAATAAAAAAGATATCCTTACTTTCTTTTAATAGACTGCATTGGGTCTCGACATAGTCGTCGTCTAGATTCTTGCGTGTTTCAGCTAAAACACCTATAATTGTTTCAATAAACCACGTATCGGGGTTCACACCGTACTCCACAATGCGATTGATCAACCAATAAGCAATCATGGTATTGCAAGCTTTATTATCGTGGTTTCTCGACAACGCTTCCATCATCCCGCGGCTCGCGTTCACCAGTACTTTACTGTCTATCACTGAATCCAAATTCTCAATGGATTTTGCTATCACCGTATCATCATCAAAGGCGGCTTCGATTGTGTCTCCTAGCAGTTGACCGTCCAACCATTCCTCTCTCCAAAAACTAGTATCTATGCAAGCCATCCCTACTAATCCTAGATATTTCAAATTGTGGTTTTGAGCGTTCAAGTATCCGTTGAGAACGTCAAAAGGATGAGGACGATCTGACTCTGCAAAACTACTGATCAAAATAGGGTCAATTTCTGCTAGAAGTTTAACACATTCCAAAACAATAGCTAAACAAAAGAGATCTTAGTCATAGCCCTTTAATACAGGATCAAAACATACCAAAAGCTGCATCCACTTTCTTTTCGACAGACTCTAAACACTCGATGATCATATCATACAAGTCCTTGGGTGATCTACATGTAATCAATGACCCGTTAGATATATGTCAAATTCATAGCGCACGACCCAGTTACCCAATATTCATATCGTGATATATCTTGTATATACTCAAACAATCCATTTGTGCCCAGGGCGCCAAAACGCCATGATACATAAACGACTTGTGCACCCTATTCTCCAATATTTGTTTGTGGATCGAGTAGAATACGCTTTGTAGATCTTGGAACTCCTCAGCATGTTGCTATTGTGTGGTACACAGACATATATTTTTGGTCACTATCGAGATCTCTTTCTTCTGCTTTAAATTTTTCCTTACCACTAAAATCAACTTCCATACGGACAGCGCAGAAAATACCACACTTGAATCCTTATCATCCAATGCTTGTCTTAATGCTCCCTCTATGCTTTCCACAGGCACGTTTGCATTTTCGTACAAGAAGTATAATGTCATGACGGCTTTTTTTCGAACAATTTGTCTAATACGATTAAAAAAAACAGTGAGCCACCTTCCCAAAGTTCATATTATACTGTGGAAACTCACTTGGGAAAATCCATGGTTTGTACGACCAAGTCCAATACACTGCTGGCCAATTCTGCATGATGAAGGTAACATATTGCGTTCAATGCAGCACATCGATCCAAATAGTTCTGACTCTTCAAGTCTCTCTGAAGGGTGTTCATCAACATAATCCCAAGCTCGTTGTCGTTCTTTAGAAATAGCGTACATGCAAGATATCCTATTCGTAGTTTAGATCAAGAGTAAGTCATCCACTCTTGTACGTACTTACCAACCCGCTTATCTCCAGCTTTCTCTCCACTTTGAGAAGCCATAATAGCATAGATAATACTGAAGTCCACCTCGTATCCCAACATGTAACAATGAATCAATCGTATCAAATAGTCTCTCATTTTTGTCTATCAAACCGTAAGTTTACAAGAGTGCGAATCAAGACATAACAAAGAGCTTACCGATGAGATGTCGGGTGAACCCATCTTGGCTGACAATGTAGCTAATTCCTCTGTGGCATGGCTACTCTCTTCCTGGAATGGAGTTCCTTTCTGTTAAAAGGGTCTCGCAGAGTGGAAGTTTTCACTTATAAACTTACTGTTTTGCTTTTGGCTTGGGTTATTTTCGTAATGAACTCGTAGAATTCAGTGCCAACACCAGACGCAATGAATTCTGAACTAAAGTAGGTTTGTAATCGCGACATTACTTATTGTGTTTTCTTCTCTATAAAAAAAGGAACACAAGTAGTTGAGAAATTAGCAAAGCATAAATAGAGGCAGGAATTCGGATACTGATTGGTTGGATTTGCTCAGGCTCACTTGAGAAGCTTTGCATATTTGTTCTAATCCATTATTTCAACGCTTGTGCTATTTGTCTTTGCAGGAAAGGTTTCATTATTTAAACAACAATGAGATTAGGGATAAGTGATTTTCCTTATAGCTAACAAATCAATTTATCAATTGATGATACGGTGGATGACTAAATTTCTATATAAATGCATTTTCTTTTGTTGTCCAGCACGCTCTTCTTTCTCTATTCTACTTATTTTCTGATGAAGGACACAAGCAGTTACAACGAAGCTCCAAAGTCTTTAGAATATCCAACAACGACGAACGGAGGGGGGATAATAAACTATACCTCTACAACGACTACTACAACGAAAACAGTAGTGACCTTCAATAATAGTCCTACTACTACGACTGCTACGGTTGGTGAAGGCAATAAGGTTCTCCCTACTGTTACAACTACAACTACAACTACAACTACGGTTACAACAAACACTAACCAAGGAGGTGCCAATAGTAATGCTCAGTCAAATGGTACACATATATAATATGATAAAATATTGTAAAGTACAACACATGATATAAGCTGACAAGAAAGATATATATAGATGCTACACGAGATAGGGAACGCTAGATTGACAACAACAACAAGTACTATCAATAAAGGGAAAATCGTATTACGAATGACTGTGAGCAAGCTTTTTTAGATATTTAATATGAATATAACACTGCAATAAAGAAAAAAATTTAACCGTGTTGTCAAAATTCATGTTGCCTTGATAAGTAGCTTCTGCAGCACTTGGTGGATTTGCCACCAACAGCCACTAAGAGAAAATATTTTTTTTAAAATATATCGACAAGAACACTTGTAAAAATACTCGACCTCTTGAGACTCAATGTATTTTCTAAAAAAAAGTACAGAGGTAGCAGCACTTGGTGGATTTGCCACCAACAGCTACCAAGAGAAAATAATTTTTTGAAATATATCGACAAGAACACTTGTCAAAATACCCAACCTCTTAAGGCTCGATGTATTTTTTAAAAAAAAGTGCAGAGGTAGCAGCACTTGGTGGATTTGCCACCAACAGCTACTAAGAGAAAATATTTTTTTTAAAATATATCGACAAGAACACTTGTCAAAATACTCAACCTCTTAAGACTCGATGTACTTTTTAAAAAAAAATACAGAGGTAGCAGTACTTGGTGGATTATCCACCAACAGCTACCAAGAGAAAATAACTTTTTTAAAATATATCGAAGAGAACACTTGTCAAAATACTCGACCTCCTGAGACTCGATAGAGGTAGCAGCACTTGGTGGATTTGTCACCATACTTAAGTAAACACCCCATCCGGTTCAAACATCACTCACCTATGCTTCTAACCAGGCGACTCCTCTTCTGTTATAAAGGTTTTTCCCTTTCTGCGACTTTTCTACATCCAACAACTGACGTGGATGATCTTTTGTCTTTCACTGCATTTGAGCTTTAAGCTTTGACGTATTTTGCCATCCGTTTTCATTTTCCTCGGGGGTGAAATATAACAAATTTGAATGTTCCTAGCTACCGTATTCCGTTACACGAAAATAAGACAAAGTTAACAGAAAGATTTTTAATCTTTCTGTTGTGGAATACCAGCAGATTTAACTTTTTATAAAAGATGGACTTGAGCACTTTTCAGAATACCTGTGATTTTGAGACTCAGCGTATATTTCACATAATATGGAGTGGATTTTGTATATAAGCCAATCGTGCCCACAAAAAAATTAATTTCTTTCTTTTGATAGTGCGTGCATAACATGTAAGTGACAAAGCCAAATTTAATGCCTGTCTTGCAAATAATTAACTATTGTCAATTCAAGGGCTGATTATTGGGTTTCCCAACAGCGCCACTGGTGTAAATACTGTAAAAAATACGTCGCAAACAATAAGCCTGTAAGTGTTTGTTCATATATCCGTGTCTAGGTCACTAACTAACTTCTTGTAGTCTATTGCCCTTCATGAAAACGGCAGATCTCACAAGGATGAAGTCGAACGATTTTTACGTGGAGTCTATGCAAAAGGTAGAAAGGATATAGAGGATGCCGAGAATGTCAAGTTGGAACTTCAACGTATCGAAAGAGTAAGATTACAAAGATCCTTCTTTAGATTTAGGCATGGTTGAACTAACTAATTGATTTGTCTTGTAGGCTGCCATGCAATCTATCGATCCCAAAGACAGACACAAATACACCAGCAGTACACCAGCAGCTCCCTTCACACCAAGTAAAAGGACGCAGAGCTATTACGTCGATCCTACTGTGCCTACTATCGAGGAACTGCGCGAGCAAGCGGAAGCTGAAAAAAAGCAAGTTGTAGAAGGACGTGAGGAATGGGCAGTGAATAAGGAAATAGCCAAAGTAGGAGAATGGGAAACGGTAGTCGCTCAACCTCCTCCCGCAGCATCTGATAATTCCTATAAAGGGAAAAATACTGATACGAATGCCAGTACTTCTACACACGATCAAGCGCCCGAATTTCAAGACGATGATGAAGACGAAGAGGATTTACACTCTTTCAAAATCAAGGAAAAAGAGCTGGATGTTCCTGTCCATGAGGATGATAATAAAGAGGGGGAGGAAGTTACATTTAAAAAGCGTAAATTAGCTGATTCTGGCATTAAATCGAGAAAAAAGAAGCCACTTAGAAAGAAGGAATAAATGTAGATACTTTATAATTTGTACAGTGTAATTGAAGTTATGAGTTATAATGTTTGGTTGTATTGAAAGAGATGTATGTATTGATAGTATTTATGAATGCAATCAAAGCTTTCATCATTCGATCTATGAAAAAGCATCGAACTTAGGAGGAAACATAAAATCAAACATCAACCTAAGAAATTAAAGCTAAAAACTTGACTACAAGTTTGTGTATAGAACTAAGCGTAATATATGCATATATATCAATTTAGGTGTTAGGCTATACACTTGAGATGCGCGCGCACATATCATGTAAAATGAAATAATCTAGCTTTTTGGTTATTTCTTTTTACTTAAATGGGTCAAAAAAAAGGATGCTGAATGAGATCGATGATGCGTGTTATTTAAAACTCAACAGGTGTAGAAAATAGTATGCAGGTATCAAAAGTACATATGAAAGATGGTCCCTTCATAATGTAGAAAGTAAGATTATGTATGCACTCCTCCCACTCAACATATGTACTTAAATTTGTCTCGTTCATTCTCCCTTCCAAATCAACTACCACTACTACTTTTGTTTTTACCAAAAGGAGTATATATCATTTGAAAGAACAATAGCCACCGCATACATATAATTATAAAATAAGCCTAAAACATGTGACAAAAAAATTGTTTTGGACACCCAACAGTTTGATGATCAAGTAATACACACTCACACAAATAACATTTCTACTATTTCCATTTTGCATAGCTCCTCTTCTTTCCTTTTCCTTCTTTCTCTTTCTTTTCTCTTTCTCTCTCTCTCTCTTTTTCTTCCACTTTTTTCTTATTTGTCATCGATACATACACTCGCTTCAGCGCTGTGATGCATAACAACGAACCTAAAAAACGCCGTATTCGTTGTATTGGCGACTTTGTCATTTCCTCGACCATAGGTCATGGATCGTCAGGTACATCAACAAAAACTATATACGCATGAAATTCGCTTATATTGATCGTCATCATCATTACTCAAATGCGAATAGGACGTGTTAAACTTGGAATCCATCAAATCACTGGAGAGAAAGTAGCGATAAAAATAATCCCACGAAGTCAATTAAGCTCTTCTATAAAAATAACACAGGCAGCCGAACGAGAACTGGCTGTCTTACAATTATTGCACCACCCAAATTTGATTGATCTTCATCAAGTATTACAAGACGAAATTAACGTTTACTTTGTTACTGAATATATGCCCGGTGGTGAACTTTATCATATACTAAACAGCAAAGGAATATTGCCTGAGGATGATGCAAGAGCTATTTTCGGACAGATAGCTAGCGCGTTGTCATGGTGTCATAATAGAAACATTTGGTATGTTCAAAGTGGAATTACCAAGCTAAAATAATTCAGCTAAATGGTTGTAGCCATAGAGATTTAAAACCTGAGAATATATTACTGGACAAGGATCGAAAGAAGATCAAAATTGCTGATTTTGGTATGGCCACGATGCAATCAATGGATGTTTTATTGAAGACGAGCTGTGGGTAAAAATTCTTTTATTCAAATGATATCACAATTACAAGATTTTCATATCTCTCTAATAGGTCCCCACATTATGCAAGCCCAGAAATCATTATGGTAAGAAATAGAACTTTTTTATTTGTTTAAATCAACAAAAAAAATTGACAAGACTTCTTTATTAGGGAATTCCATATTTTGGTCCAGCTGCCGATGTTTGGTCGGCTGGTATCATCTTGTATACTCTTTTAACTGGTAACTTGCCATTTGATGATCATCACGTTGGAAGACTATTAAAGAAAATTAAAACTGGACGTTTCAAGAAGATTCCATCATGGGTATCACCCTCTGCAAAAGACCTCATCTACAAAATCTTGGTTCGGGATCCTAATCGACGCATAAATGTATTGTAATCATACCAAATCACAAATATTTATTATTTTACTGATAAGAAATGCTTCTGTCTTTACGTAGTTTAACGATATTCTATCTCATCCTTGGATGGCTCCCTATGTTTCAAGCCACACTAGTAACCACCTCTCGATGCGTTCATTGATGCCGCTCCAGTGTAATCCTTGGCATGATGATCAACTTAAAAAACCGCTGATATTAAACTCAGGTGGTCTTAATGGGCCTATCCGGGAAACTCTAAAAGTGTTGTGGCGGAACCTAACCCAAGATCAGATAGTAGCTGCTTTAATGGATGCCAAGTAAGGGTATTGTGTAATATCATCTAATCAAACGACTACTAACCTTTCTTTCTCTAGACCAAATCTACCAAAGCTCACCTATTACCTATTGTTACAGCGACAAAAGAGGCAATCGGACTACTATGTAGAAAGATCGACGGATTCTATGGAAAAAAACTCTAATAATTGTAACACAACCAAATCATCATTCTACAATACGACAATTGCTGAGCCATGTGATGGAAACTGTGATTTGATGCCGGGAACCACTACCAACACCACTACTACTACTATCCAGATAGATCATAACGTATTGTTAACGCCATCCCTAGATATGGAATCCGATATCACTTTTGATGGTATCAAAAATAGACTTAATAATGTATATCCGTCGTTAGTCAGCCCTCAATTACAGCCAAACAGAACGCAAAAAGCCTCGAGCAAAACCTCATCACTCACATTACTCAGTATACCACAAGATCCAGCTTTATACCCCAACTCGATACACTCATCGATTACTCGTTTCTCGCAAAATAATATACCCATTCACCTCAAAATTAAAAGTACTCCTACTCTACACGAAACACTTGACCCCGTCATTTCAACTTTACCTGCAGTACCTCTTTCTCACAGCAAGCTTAAATCACATTTGCTATTACTCCTCCTCAGCAACCAAAATAATCATACCATCGCCTTTGCGAAACCATTGCTGAAAGTCTTGGAAGCATCTTGTAGGCTCACTGATATCATTAGCAGCACCTATATCAAATTGATTTCTAGGGCGGCTACTAAAAACCAGAGTCGTCAAAGCAACTGTCGAACAGTGATTGAACAGGAGTTACCAGACAATTCCGTTGCAAAAGTATGATATTCCACCAGAAGCCAATCGCAAGTCGCTGTAATACCCGCTGAGGTAATATTAATGTATAGCTTTTGATTTATCTTCCAAGTGCTCGGCTATAAATTATTGAAATAGACCTAGTAAAATCCTCTCCGAGCTCTGCTCGAAGTCAATTTATACGCATATTTCATTAGATTCTCTTGACGAAATTCACTTAATTTTATTGGCTCAATGTTTACTTTTATAAAGTCAAAAGTTATTATTCCCTACACCTTTCGTGCATCATTATGGATACATTTTGTTTATGTATCATTGTCATTTGCGCATCACCACATCAAAAACAATTGCAAACATGACGTGTGCACTGCATATTTATTATTTATTATTGTTTAGACTCCCTTCATCATATTGTGTGAAGCTGTATATAATTTGGGGTCTTCCCGACCTCCCGTCATCACGAAATTAAATAGTCGATAAATTGCGCCCACTGTGACAACTGATCCTCCCAAAATACCACATAGTCGAACGATAAAATGTAAAAATGAGAGCGAGTGACCTTCACTGATTTGGACTGAAATAGGCTCGATATCATATCTGAAAAATACACCGGGAATCATCTGTCCCTCTTTGAATTGCCTGTGGAAATCTGTCACTGCGTATTGATTGGTCTGCAAAATGTTGTTTTTACGATCAATGTAAGTAGTGGGTACCTATATCACAATTGTTAGCTTTGCTTTGTTATCCCTTCATCTCAATCATGTATTACCACAGCCATTGTATATTGAAATATTTCAAAATCTACGAGCAAATCAGTTAGTACAACTGCCCACAGCATCTTGGTGATTTAAATGCACGACTTACTTGTCTCGGCAAGTTCGATGCTGTTATCCAAAGGATTGATCAGTTCAGCGTAAAGTTCACCAAATGAGAACTCGTCAATGCGATGAGTGAAGTTGAGAACTATATAGGTTGTCAATAAAAGTATGATTTGCTGCTGCCTATATCAAACTTACGGTCATGGCTTGTGTGAGCGTGATTGGCTATGAAAGTCCAAACATTGTTAGAAAATTTTCAGGGAGTGCTTATACACTGAATTTACCATATCCGTGGCCATCTGAAGTGATGTGAAGATTGGAAGCAACTTTATTGACACGCAAAGATCCATAAATTCTACATGCTCCCATATCGTCTATATTTGTCGTTATTATCTTCAAACTCTCGATACAATCTTTCAATTGAACACTTACTGGCAATGGCTTTATCGTATGACTTTCCTTTTGAGGCTTGAATTATCTCGTGAATTTGCTTAGGGTCCTGTATTTGTCTGCAGAGTGAACGTCAATATACAGGTTCTTGTTGGGTAATGGATTGAATGTCCGCAGACACTTACTGATGTTTGGTCGCTGAGCCAGCAGAAAATTGAGCCTATACGAATTGAACACACGCAAGTATTTTAAATTAGGGCTTGATAAACACGAATATTACACAGACTGGATACTAACAGGAATGAGTTTAAGACTGTCGGTAAGTTGTACACGTTGTCCTGTTGCGTCCATCACGTTCACCATCAAGGCTACAAATGACTTGTTAATATATACTCTAGCTTGCAGCATCGAGATCTTACCAGGACATGGCATCGCTATCGTTAAATCTATATTCACTTGCATAGTAGTGTCGATGGAGGAATCAACCAAAAACTTGTAAGTGTTGTGAATTTTTCTGTAGCTGATGATTGGAGAGGGAAAGCACTTTATTTTAGCTGAAAGGTTCAACTATATTGTGTAATCAACACTTACTCTGAGAACTCGCTCATAGTCAGCATAAATAAACACAGTGCAACGAGAACGGTCAAGATGCCGCCTTTCTCGCTTCGTTGTTGGTTATCATCTTCCACCTTTGGAAACGCGTCAAAGGCTTTTGCTTTCTCGGCGAGCTTACGCAAAGACATGTGCCTTTTTTTTTAGGGAAGGGAGTGCAAGATTAAAAAGAAAGTTTGAATATGTGAGACTATTTCCGTTTTGCATAGAAAATCAGCTCTTCGATTTACCGTCACAAATAAGCTACAGCATCAATTGTTGTTTCCACATATAAAGAGATTACAGTGTAGTTTCGAATTGAATAAAAGACGAAAGTAGTGAAATCATTATATGAAATCAGTGCTTGTCTTATTGCAGGGACACCATAAAGCAAGCACACCCATTAAACTACTCCAGTTGCCACTTTATGATCAAACTTTACTACGTATTAGTGGCGAGAACGGTAGACAAATAGCTGTATTGAAGTCAAGGTCTATTAAAAAATAGAAGTCAAAAATAGAAGTCGAAATCCTCCTGTAACTTCATTCGTTGAATATGATGACAGTATGAAGATAGCATCCCGAATAACTTCATATTAACTCAATATGATAATTAAGATCACTGCTATCATTGTCGAAAAGGAGCAAATTGTTTCAAAAATTAAGTTTCCAAGAATCTGCAACTTACACGCTGAAACAACCTTCTACATATTCTTGCAATGGGATAAACAAATAGTTCAATAGACTAGTATTTGTACTGGACCAGTAACAGACAGCACCTTTACGTCCCCCGTTAATCTGAGCGCTATTAGCAGAGCTCTACCAATTCAAAAATACGTAGAGTTTAATGGTAAAGTGAATATAGATAAAGAAAAGAAATTTACTTTTGGAGATTATACCTCAAAAAATGAGATGTCCGTAATTCTTATTACACATGCTTCACAGTGAAGTTGATTGGCCGAAAATCTCAAACGCGAAATTCAGGTACAATTTGCTTTTTAAACCTCATACTTTTGATTTATTGAATCATAAATAACAAAAATATTGCAGTGATTCTACGGCTTATGGCTATAGTGTTCGGGTATTACAACAAAGACATGCTATCCATCGATTTTTTAATCTTTAATAGAAGGCTAACTTTCCAATTGTCTAGTTTTGTCAACTTATCAAACTCGTAAACTTTTTGGGTAAATAAATCCTGATCGTTGTTTTCAATACAACTTTGGATTCCTGATAAGAATTGATATTCTCGGGTATTTTCAAAAGTGAGGTCTATCGCACAATATTTAGCTAAAAGTTGTTGGGTTTTCACTATGTCCTAGAAGAAAATGACATGTGAATATCACTTGCTCTTATCACATTAATGTGGAAAAACCTTACTCCAATGCACATAGAGCATAGTCCAGCTTTAAGGAAATACTCTTTAATAGACCATTTTGTTAGTTGATTGTCTACTGAGTCGGATGCCACTCTTTCAAAATTATCAATTGCGACTTGGTATTCATCTAACTGAGCGGCAAAATGAGCTACCTTAAGTAAGCATTTGTTTATCATGCTGCATGTAAACAAATAGTTAACGCTCGTCCTCTGAAGAACACATATGTTCAACTTACGCTGGAGAGTCATCAGCCATATACAAGTTCGACGCCTGCTCCCAGTTCTCCTTTGCACCCTTCAAGTCGATAATATCTATTTCGTAAATTTCAGCAATGTCCTGGTGGTGTTTGGCGGCGTTTCTGAAGTTAGACGACGCTTTATCAATAGCGATTGCTTTCTCCAAAGCAGCAATTGCAGCTTCACAAAAAGTGTTAGTTAATGTTCCAAGTAAACTGCTTGCAATGTCCTTCATACCTTGTGCATCTATACGTTTCAAACATTTGGCTGCATTTTCAAAGGATTTTGATGATTCATATTGTAAGTCGGGAGTGGTCTTATACAATTCAGCCGCTTTCACGTATGCGTCTCCAGCGTCTTTCCCTAAGTAAAATTTTTAACGTCAACAGCTAAATATAAGCTTTTCAACTAGCAAGTATAGTTACAGCGTTGAGCCAACTTGAAAGTGTTTCCAGCTTTTTCGTATATTTCGGCAGCATCTTCCTGTTTGGCTGTAGAGTTAAACCAAGTCCAACTGTTTAACTTCTTCTCTGCTTGTAAAAGTAAATCTTGAGCCTGATGTTCAGACATACTCTCTGATCGCTATTTTTGTTCAATTCGGAAGATGCAACGGTTCCACTCTTAATTTTCAGTTTGTTTGAAAACTCTGGTAACTTTTAAGGACCTTTGTCATCATTACCAAATAGTCAATGGCGGTTGTTAAAATGATGGGAACCGGGAAATACATCTGCATTAGGGAAATACCAAACAAGCGATCAATCTGCTTCGAAAGATCCAACAGCAAACGCGCGGTGGCCTTTCCACTATTACTAGCAAGATATTATGGAGACTAAGCACAGGTATTTATACTTGAACAAATGACTCAAGACAATTTATTAATGCGCCAGTTTTTGGATATGATATGCATATGCAGTACTACATCTGTGAGTATAAATAATTGTGATCAGGTATGAAACAATAAGGGTCTTTGTCGAGTAGTTCCTGTGCGTTCTCTCGTGAAATGCAAAGTATTTGTGTCAGGCAAGGGAATATATCGATTAAGAAACTTGACAAGCTGACACAAAATCATTAGTACCATTGTCTATCAAATTTAATCACCCAAAAATAATGCTAACGTACACACTATACATCTGCATTAGGGAAATACCAAACAAGCGATCAATCTGCTTCGAAAGATCCAACAGCAAACGCGCGGTGGCCTTTCCACTATTACTAGCAAGATATTATGGAGACTAAGCACAGGTATTTATACTTGAACAAATGACTCAAGACAATTTATTAATGCGCCAGTTTTTGGATATGATATGCATATGCAGTACTACATCTGTGAGTATAAATAATTGTGATCAGGTATGAAACAATAAGGGTCTTTGTCGAGTAGTTCCTGTGCGTTCTCTCGTGAAATGCAAAGTATTTGTGTCAGGCAAGGGAATTCGCTCCACTGATATAAGATCTACTCTGCTGTTAAGCAAACCACCACGAATTCAACCCTGCGAGTTACTAAAAGTGCCCTCAAATCTCAAGCAAGATACATCTGCACCAAAAGAAATAATTTATTCAACTGAAAATATAAAGTCGTGCACTTTATTTAAATAATATTTGTCAAGAAATTTTTGACAACTTTAACGAAATACTCCTGAGAATCCTGTCTAACAATTGAGTGATCGCCATGGGGTACATTTGCAGTAACTTTGATAGCGGGACAAATATTCTTGAATCTTTCCATGACTTGAATCTTATCTTGACTTGAAGCATAATATTCATCATTGTCAGAGTAAACCCAACAGATTGGTCTATGAACACCTTGGTAAAGATGGGTAATCTCATCATCTGTCAGGTCTGTAGAAAAAACGTCATCATCCCCTCTAAAAGTAAAAGAAAATTAGAGTTGCTTCCTTATTTTCCAAGATTTCGGCTGATTTACCCTTTGACCGTGAGCGAAAAGAAACGATCAGCAGTAATAGGAGCATCCATTGCAGCTCTCGGTAAATATTCTTGGCCCTTCCCCTCGTTTCTATACTTGATAGCTAATTCAACGAACTGATCAAAGTTTGGCAAGTTGACCTTGAAATGTTCGCGATCGGAAACAGGAGCTTGTAATATATAGCCCGCAATGTCTTGATTAGTTTCACCATTCTTATTATGCCAGTAACAATCTTGACTGCCGGTGCTATGACCTAAAAAGACAATGTTCTTTTTACCGCGCTTATCTTTTAAGTGCTTTACAAGACTATCGAGTTGTTTAGCGTCTGTTTGTAAATTAGAGTTGCCATATCCATTAAAGCTTGAAGAAAGTTGGACTTGGATCAAGGACCAGTTTAATTCTGATAATTGTTTTTCAAGCAATTCAAGGAAAGGAACAGCATTGAATCCATCACCGAGCCCACCAATAAAGACCACGGTTTCGGTTGATTGAATTGGGCCAGTTTCAAATGCAGTCAAACGACTGTCATCGTCATATGTAAATAGTTCGCCTGAAAATTTCATTTGAAGTTTGATAGCTAGAGAGAGAGGGTATGAGGAACAAATAAGAAAAAAGGGAAATAGGAAAAGGAAGAAAATGATAGTGTTTAAGAGTGGGGTTGAAAAAAATAAAGTTTTGTTGGTGGAGAATGATGAAACGCGCTTTAAGTTACAGTTCCCGACTCCGACTTTTAAAAGGAAATCAGCACGAAAACAACTTGAATTAGGAAAATAGAAAAATGGTTATAAACATCGACTATGAATATTCATGGGTAAGGTGGCTGAGGGTATAGATGAAATGGAATAATATTGATAATTGAGAACTTTCAAGTGTTGAAGGGGGGTTCGTTGCTTCGATTTTGGTGCTTTTATTAAACCTTGAACACCTATTTTTATAACAAGTAAGTAACAATAAAATAAAGGATACACATAATTACAATCACTATTACTTAATAACGCAACAATAGATACTGCAGAACCAGTAATGTATTTGGACATAATATTAACATAAGATTTGCTGGTATTTTTCCTGTTGGGGTAAATACGTTTTTTATCGGCAAATTGTATCTACAATTACTAAAAACGTGGTATGCACATACCCAAAATATGAAGCAGCTGTGCCAAATACAACTCCAATACATAATCCACAAGCACCAGCAGCTTTGATTTTGTTGTTATAAAACATAATTTTCTTGAATTTGATGTTCAGAGTTTTTTCAAAAAAGAGAAAGAGAAAGAGAGAAGGGGAAAAAAAGGAAAATGAGAAGGGATATTAACTCAAAAATTCTCGATGTGGGGAATTAATACTGTACTTCCACTCTTAATTTTTGAAAAGTCCGCTCACCTTTTGAACTATTTTGGACATTTGTGTGAGGTTATTTATCCATAACAATGAGCCTAATTGTACCAATTGTTTGAAGCCAGTTTGCGTAACTTTTGGGGATTAGGTATACTCATTGAAGTTCACCGATTTTTTTGTGGTAAGTAGGTAATTCTGTGGATGAATCTGGCAAGGAAGCAAGCAACTCCCTCATATCGATTAAGAAACTTGACAAGCTGACACAAAATCATTAGTACCATTGTCTATCAAATTTAATCACCCAAAAATAATGCTATCTGATATACACCTACCAATCATCTCAAAGACTTGTGAAAAGTAATAGACTATCAGACTGGCTCGCCACTGTCAACAAAAAAATCACTTGCCGGTGATAAAATTCAATTTTTTAGTTACTTCTCATTGATCTTGACAAGCATTCCCAAAAATATTACGTCCTTGTGCCATGCGTACATATTTCTTTTTTTATACGTATGTAATAGCAAAATAAACGTAGTAGGAAACGGGTGAGAGAAGAACTAATATCGATATGGATGTTCAATCGCTCCTTTCGTCGTTTTCGACATGAGTGATATATACTCTTAGATAGGGACAACTTCATCAAGTGCAATTTTTTGATCGCTTATCATAAAATCATCAATACAGGTCCTCTGGAAACAGTGTCTCACACCGAGCAAGCAAATATTAGTGTTTTCTACTTGCAAAAGTATGTCAGTCTGAGATGAAAAGTAAAAAGTTGAGCACGACGATACTCATCACTGTATGGAAGGGGGTGTCTTTATTTTATGATACAATGAATATCCTTTTACCATGATCGTCAAGCAAGCAGGCAAATCATATAAATCAAGAGAACGCTTAATTCCTACACCAAGCTTAAATACATCCAGCTTTAATGCTTGTTTGTAAACATTGCGATTTAGGTCTCTCCAAATTTTACAGGCACCACAGGAACTTGTGCTGTACAAGTAATGCGTCTTTAGATCTAACATCTGTGAGTTACTTATTGACGAACTTACCGGACTTGCAAAAACGCGTGATAATTGCATGAAATTCACGTGCGCTTTCGGTATTGTCACCTGATTTTCCGGCTCGGACAGCAAAATCGCAAAATTTTTTATATGCTATATCATTGTTTTTGCGGTTTAGCAAATATCTGTTCATCTTCGATAGTATAGTGGTGAGTATCCCCGCCTGTCACGCGGGAGACCGGGGTTCAATTCCCCGTCGGAGAGCTTTTTATCGATTTTGATTTTTTGGGGTGCGCCTAGGAGGTGTCGATTTTGGTCAGGTTCTTTACCAAAAAAAAATGCTCTTCTTGTATCCTTCATGTTGGCCTGCAAACATGATTTATTCCCTTTCCCTTGAGTTCAATTGAGTCATTAGTATTTTATTTTGCAGTTGACAATGTTGCACAACTGGTTTAGTTTTTTTGTTTTTCGACAGAAGTTTAGTTTTAGGTAGCATGAAATTTGCAACTTCATTCATATTGACATCGCTACAAATTTAACAGTTATAAGATATTATGCTTCAATACTATAGCTTTTAAACATTACTTACTAATTTCATTTTTCTGCTACCTTTTATACTATCCTCTTACATCAACTTTGACTCTCGAGATCTCTTTCGTTAAAATTTCTTTGGAATTTCTACCTATTGTTTATTTAAACTTACTAACCACAGTTGCTCTACTTGTATAACGGGAACTGGTGCTCATTGATCTTTGCCCTTACCTTTTCACACACTCTCATACTATGCCATATATAACAATAGATACATTCGTCGTACTTAATCACTGTTCATTTAGTATCTTATTTAATTGACACTCTCCTTTTATTTTACTTTATTTCAAATCTTCTAGTAAAGAGAGAACTACATACCTTTGACACACTGAGGTGAGGTTTGAAAGGATCTTCTCCGTTAAACAAGTACTGATCGAACTGCTTGCTTATTTCGCTAATATCATCAATGGTGAGTTCCTCTTCCGTACCATCTTTCCTTCGTTTTAGAAGTTAAACCCCCTACTCTGGTCTTCTGAATTTCTGACAGTGGCCTAAAATATATGAGTGTTTAGTTGCGTGATTAAAAAAGAAAAGCTGTGAATCTCTATGAAACTGAACACTATTGCTTACCAAGGGGCTATCATCCTCAACATCATTTCGCCAATCCATATCTTCCTCGAGCCCCTCCCCCCCTCCATCGAGCGTTATTTCTAAAAACCACAGCCGAGACGGGAGCAACTAGACGAAATGGGTGCGTGGTGCAAGTTGTCCTTATTTCAGCTCCATTATTTGATAACATATTGGCGTTTTATATCCAAACAGATACCATCCATACCGCAATTTTGCCTTTCTCCTTAAGTTGTGACTATTACCTAAAGTTTTCAATCAGCACCATTTTGAAAAGGAAAGATTGTAGGAAGAAAGAGTTCGGAAAGTGATATATCTTTTACTGAACAATCAAGTTGGATCAATGAGTACTTGGAATAATCATGTTGTATTATTATCCGAAATAAATTTATGCGGATAAAACGCCTGTTGTATTGCACCGCTATATAAATTCTATTTTCTCGAAGTAGGTGATATTTTATTAATTTTCGGTTTTTAAAGCTGAGAACGTAAGTCAATTTCATGCGTGTAGCAACAATGTTTCATTTGAGTTTAATTCCGACCTGTAATGTTTCGTACGCCGATTCAATCTCATTGGCTTTTAGCATGTAAGTTTTAGCTGTCGCACCCAAAGAAAAAAAAAAAACGACGCCCATATATTTTCTCATTTCCCCAATTTTCTCTTTTTTTCCTCTTTCTATTTTTTTCTTTGCACTTATTTTCAGAGAAATTATAAAATGTCATTTACACAAAACCGTTTCGGAGCCCTTTTAGGGGAAGAAGAAACTGAAATCGATAAGCTCGGTAACAACAAACCTATTGAGAAGAAGGGAGACCCTCAACCTCCTACCAGACGTGAACAACGCCGAAACGGTCAAAGACAACCTGCAGGTAATTTTTTTCTTCGTGAAAAAAAAAAGCGCGTTTTATTTTATAGACGCAAGTGACTTATGCATGACTTGAATAGTCTCTCCTCCTTCCAGACGTGATCGTGGTAACCGTAAGGACGTTGACTCTTCTTACCAAGCTGCTCCTGTCGAGAATAACAATCATAGCAAGCCTGCCAAGTCCGAGAGACAAGGTGGCGGTGGTGGTGGAAGAGGTCGTCAGTTTGATCGTCACAGTGGTACTGGCATCCAGTAAGTTTATTTGTATATAAAAATTTAAGGTATTTTTTCTCACCGTCTTATTTTTTTTTCCTAAAAATAAAGTGATAGTGAGAAGAAGATTAATCAAGGCTGGGGTGAAGCTGGTGTTTCCGAATTCCAAGGGTAAGGTTTGAGAACATAAAGAAAAACTATTTTAAATGACTAACAACGAACAATATCATAGTGCCCATGACGTATTAGATCCCAACGATCCAGATGCCGCCGAGACTCGTCAATCTCGTGTCGATGAACCTGAGGAAAATCAAAGACATTGGATGAATACCTCGAGGAGAAGAAGAATTCCCAAAAGCCTCGCGTCCAAGAGGCTCGTAAAGTAGAAGATGATGGTCAATGGAAGGGTACCGTCGTTCTCGAAAAAGAGGAAGACTTATATTTTGTTGGCGGCAAGGTTAGCAGCAATTTAAATAAATAAATACCATGATTTTTGTCTCTTATAAAGTTATATTCCTTGTAGGAAACTGAAGCTAAATTAAAGAACAAGACCAAGAAAGAAAAGGTCTACTTAGAAATTGATCAACCCGCTCATCGTAGTAACGATAGCCGTGGTGGTCGTGGTCGTGGTGGACGTGGCGGACGTGGCGGACGTGGTGGTAATGGTAATGCCCGTGGTGGCCGTGGTGGTCGTGCCAATCAAGGTTCTGTTAATTTGTCAGATGCAAAGGCCTTCCCCACTTTGGGCGCATAAGTCGTTTTTGATAACAACATTTGTTAGTTTTTTTCTATTTTCTCTTTCCCTGCTACCCTTCTCCAAAAAAAATATAAAAATAAAAGAATGTCTCCACCAAAATCATTGTATTACGCACGCACACTATAATTACGTCAGTCTACTTTATTGAAAGCCAGTTATGAAATTATGGTTGTATGATGTGTTGAGGATGAAAAGCAAAAGAGTATTACCACTGTAGTGAGATAATTTATCTGAGAGAGTAATACATATGACAGGTCGCCATTTATCAATGTTAAAAGCTGTCAAAAAGTAATAGGAGAAGATGGGCCAAGCTCATCCATACCCGCATTATCTTACTTTCTCGGCTAAACTCTCCTTACGAAGAGTAATAGGCATGGAAGCGAGAAAAAACAAGACAATTGCTCAGCCTCAAAGGACTTGCACGAAAGTCGTATGAGACTGCATTGACAGAAATCGCTACCGAACACCTGTCTCGACAAGCAGAATAGCTAAGAAAAAAAGTACCGATTTTCATTGGTGGATAAAAATTAAAGTGCTTCAATTCTATTAGTTTCTCTCTGCTTTACCTCATGATTACGCCTTTACACTACTTATTGTGCATGTATCAAAATTAAATCATACCTCGTAATAAATTTAATAAACTGGTACAGAATGACTCTTATCGAGTGAATAGGGCTAGTAACGTGTGTTCAAGGAGAGAACGTAAGTGGTTGGGTTGACAAAAAAACGTTGGGTTGTGGTTCCGTGTGGCAGAGTTAAAAATGAGGCGAATCATAGCGAGCAATTGATTACATACATATATACATACGTACACACTGGGTTCTTCGTACTCGATAACATATCTATCTTTTGAGAGGACTTGCACGAAAGTCGTATGAGACTGCATTGACAGAAATCGCTACCGAACACCTGTCTCGACAAGCAGAATAGCTAAGAAAAAAAGTACCGATTTTCATTGGTGGATAAAAATTAAAGTGCTTCAATTCTATTAGTTTCTCTCTGCTTTACCTCATGATTACGCCTTTACACTACTTATTGTGCATGTATCAAAATTAAATCATACCTCGTAATAAATTTAATAAACTGGTACAGAATGACTCTTATCGAGTGAATAGGGCTAGTAACGTGTGTTCAAGGAGAGAACGTAAGTGGTTGGGTTGACAAAAAAACGTTGGGTTGTGGTTCCGTGTGGCAGAGTTAAAAATGAGGCGAATCATAGCGAGCAATTGATTACATACATATATACATACGTACACACTGGGTTCTTCGTACTCGATAACATATCTATCTTTTGAGTATTAGCAATTTAAGCCACTTTATTGATCTAAATGCCGCAAAAGTCAATCATGAACTCAAGATAGGATGGTGATTAATATGGTGTTCAAGTAGTTCCAGCGGTTTGGTGTGCATGGTTACTTGTCGGTCTTATAATTAAGATTCGCCAGTGAGGGACTAGATGATAGTGAGTTTTGAAAAAGCTTGACATCTCTTTTACTGTCAATAATTTATAAGTCTAACTTTTCATCTAAACAAATATTTGTATTATGTAAAGTAGATTTTCATAACAATTCTATGTTGGTAAAAGTATCAAAACAGAATAAAAGGATATAATTAATAATTGAGAAAGAGGAAAGTGAAAATCATGCGTCCCTCCTTCAGCAAAAGATTTTTTTATCTCCATTAGATTGATTGAGTATTCACCCTTCGACCATGAAGCAGCATATAATTTCTGCATAAAGGTCAAAGTACTATATTTGCAATAAACCAATTTGATTGTTCTGCTCCAAAATAAAGCAAGTCCAAATCAAGTTGTTGCATGCAAACGCAATGAATACAAGATAAACAACTCGGTCAGGAGTATTTGAGCACATATGGAGAATGTGCTTTTACCTGCACTCAGAAAAACGATAAGTCATAGAAAAATTGAACACTTTACACCAAATTGTGAAACACCAGATGATTTTCCTAATGTACTCTTCAGTCCTCAATAAGAGAAGGATCTCAGAGTCTAGCTAAGTCAATAGTAAAGAAACAGGAAATGTAGATATTGAAGGAGAAAATTTGGAAGATTTAGAGGAGGAATTGGTGATTGGATTGGAATGAACATATCGGCAGGAAATTGTATTGTTTATGTACTGATACACTCTTTGTTCATTTCTACATGTACATAATTACGTCTATACCTTTTTATATCATACAATGGAGCACTTCATTTTGCCATATTTGCATACAAGACAAAATAAAAGAAAAAAATTGTATCCAGCAAACAAATGGCCAATCAGTGTACTAGTGTCATAAAGTATTTGCTATTACTGGTATTAAACACGAGAATACATTTGTGATCATCAAAGAGTTTCATTCTTGAATAGAATCAAGATAATACTTGTCGAGCACTTTTCAACATTAGAAATAACTTTTGATATCATCAGCTTCATGCGAGTAAGCCTCGTCTTTGTAACCCAAACTATACATAAAAGGAATTTTGTATATGACTAGTAAAGTTGGGTAAATAAAAAAACAAAGTTTTTCTCGTATAACAAAATTTGTCTCGAAGAAATCTTTCACCGCTGCCGAGCTTTAACATCTAAACCGATCGAGTTGCAAATATGTAGATCAATTGGATTAACCGAGAATATAGTAAGAATATCTGATCGACAAGTAGATCAATTAGTTCATGTCGTATGACTGAATCGTACTTGAAAAATGTAATTTTATTAGTTTGGTGTATAAAAAGGAAAATCATTTTTTATTTGACTGTAAAGATTTCGCGTAACGTAGCCCGCACGCATTACAGAGCTCTTTAGGGCCATTGGGACCCTTGCGCCATTCAGGAGAGTCTTTTCGTTGGCACTTGGCGCACATCTTTGGATTATCCAACGATTTTGCCTTTTTCTATCGTCACGATGCAATCAGTAAAAGAAACTAAATAACAAATATACAAATGCTATATATTACCTTCTTCTTTTGCTTATCTGTACTGGATACTTTTTCTAGTTGTTCACGCAAACGCTTATTAGATTGTTGAAGTTGATGTAGTTCGTATTGCCAGTTTGTGGTTCTCGTTGTTTCCAATTCAGGGAAAACGTTTTCGCCTTCCAATATATGTGTCGACCTTGGGGGAGAGGGAGGAGAATTGAGGTCACTTTTCAAAAGTTTAACTTGCAAAAGAACAAAGGAGGGTTGACCAATTTTATACACAGTATCGCCGGGATAAAAAGTACTCAAGACAGGCACATAACTTCCCTTTGAATTCAGGATGGTGTGTCTCACTCTTGATATTTCCCCTTCCTTCACGCTATTCAAAGCACGTGTAATATCAGTCACTGCGCTATTTTCGACGTATTGGTAGATCGATTCGTGCTCCAGAGAATCGAAGGTGAAGCCCACCACATTTTTGCAGGTCGGTGTAACATACAAATAGAGCCCGTTCATACTTAATTTTCCCCAATATTCCTCCTCTGCAATGTCGTTTGATATCTGTGTATCCAGTAACTTATAGACAGGCCTTTCTCTGCCAGACAATATCAAGCATTTTCTGCCTTTGCTTTGATCCATGTGTAATTGGGATAAAAAGTACTCAAGACAGGCACATAACTTCCCTTTGAATTCAGGATGGTGTGTCTCACTCTTGATATTTCCCCTTCCTTCACGCTATTCAAAGCACGTGTAATATCAGTCACTGCGCTATTTTCGACGTATTGGTAGATCGATTCGTGCTCCAGAGAATCGAAGGTGAAGCCCACCACATTTTTGCAGGTCGGTGTAACATACAAATAGAGCCCGTTCATACTTAATTTTCCCCAATATTCCTCCTCTGCAATGTCGTTTGATATCTGTGTATCCAGTAACTTATAGACAGGCCTTTCTCTGCCAGACAATATCAAGCATTTTCTGCCTTTGCTTTGATCCATGTGTAATTTACCGCGACAATCGATCCAAATATAACCTGACGCTCTACGTCTGATTCTGAATACCAAGTTGATGCTCTTATCTGGGTCGGTAGTTGCTTCTTTGATTTCACGCATGACGGGTATAATATCGGAGGGATGACAAATTGAACTGAGCGAATTTCCAATCAACTCGTCGGGTTCGTACTCTAACATATCAACACTTGAATTGGATGCGTAGAGAAAGACACCTTTCAGAGATAATACATGAACAAAATCGCAACACTGATCCAGTAACACTTTATTCCATTCTTTCTGTATTTGTGATTCGTTGTTCTGGATATCCATCTGTTGAGGTGAATCTAAAAATTGCATTATATTGCTTGTACTTTGAGCAATCAAATTATTATTATTGGTTGGAATCTCACGAAAGTATTCATCTAAGGTAGATGAGGAGTCCATTAGTAAATTATTGGCATTAGTTGTATAGTTATGAGGCGATTGATGATAGTTGACCATGTAGGTGCCGTCTGCAAGTAATAAATAATAATTATTAACATAACGCGTTCTTCACTACTCCTTTTTTTTTTCCATACCTTTCATTTTCTCTAAAATAGAATTAGGTTGTTCTACTAAATCCACTTGAAGTCCCACAAAGTATTCGACTTCACCAGTATCTCCTAGAATCGGTATCACTGTCACCAAATTGACAAACGGCTAGTTTTTTTTTTTTTCAGAAATAGTTTAGTACTAGATAAAAAGACGTGTAGTTGACGTATTATTTATACCTGCCCACCCTTTCTATAGTTAATAATACTTGCTTGGTGTTCCTTTCCTTGCATCAATTGTGCTTTTAGATGATAAACGGCTTGATTGTCCGTATGTTGCCTTCTTGAGCCACATGTCACTTGCCCATCCGGACTTTGTAAAAATCTGCAATTTTTGCCTACAATTTCTTCGTTTTTATATCCGGTTAATCTTTCAAAGGCAGGCGAGCAATAAATGACAGGAATATCGTATGCCCTTGCATCAGAGACCACAAACGCACAAGACAAGTCGATGGGTCCAAGTTGGATCTGAGGGTTTGGTCTTTTTTTTTTTTGGAAAATATATAAAAATGAGTTTTATCTCTCTATTTCACGCTTTTTTCACCTAAATTTTAATTACCTGTGTTGTAACCGTGATAGTATTTGAATCATATCAAACCCTGTATTAGAGTACACGCCAGTCAAGGGAGTGGGTGAGCTTGGGGTATTGATAGTGTTGTTATAAGATAAAGATTGCTGCTGCGTAGACGGTTGCTTTTGTTGCTGAAATGATTCGGTAGTTGCTGCTGCCAGTAACTCATTTTCAAAATCGGTAAAGGGAAAGGACTTGGAGTCAAGAAAGTCAGTTGAATTTAATTCTTGTATGTAGGAAGTAGTAGAGTTGTTCATATTTTAAAATAAATAATAAAACCGAGAGGAAGGGAAAAGAGATTTTAGGATGAAATAGAAGAAATAAGAAATAAAATTTGCAGGATCCGTTCGATCCGCAAACATGATTGGCTAAACAGCAGTAGGTAAAGGACATCCCAATCGGGTAAAAACGATCAACTCTCCTCCTTAATTTTATTTTTTATTTCTTTTAATGTACAACACCACGTAATAAACCTTCTTTACTGGTAACAACGACTTCTTTTCCAGCGATCACATTCACATCGATTCCTCTGACTTGATTTTGTGATTCGGTTGCAGCCACGTTTTGCACAGTGCCAGTTATTTTGCCAGTTTCAATATCCATGACTGTGACTTTACCATCTTCGGTTAACAAAAATAGGGATGTATATAATACATTATAGGCTGTATATTTAACAGGTATCATATTATCATCTCCTCCTTCTTCTTCCTCTTTATCAAAAGTGTGCGATAAAAGCATCGATTGGAACCCGATAGGTGGTGAATATGGCAGATGAGGAGGTATATTGTTGTTGTTGGTATTTAATGCGATAGATCTATAATTGTTGGTATTTGCTGCTGTCAGAGTAGTAGTATTTGTTGTTAGAGTGGTAGTACTTATTGTTGTTATTGTCGTTGCTGTTGTTGTTGTTGTAGTTGTCAAATCATGTGTGCTAGATACATTTGTCGCTGAATCTTCCAATGATTGCTGCATCATATTTAATGCTAAGATTTCCAACTCTTTTGTTCTTCTTGGCCACCAGGGGAATTTATATGATAAATCCCATTCACTTTCAGTTTTTCCTGTTGACTTTAATGGGTTCCAATTCACTTGCAATAAATAGGAAATATCCCACACTTTGATTTCTAATTTATCGCGTGAATTGTCGCTTCGGTTATCGCCTACAGCAATTAGACGAAACCCACGTTTAGATAAATCAACTGGCTCATCGTTAGACCAGTAAGGCGGTAATACAAGTGTTGATTCCAGTCCCCAGGGCCTCACGTCCATCGTTGGATTGGTTTCATCGTCTGTAGCATTGGGAATATCATTATTTAAATGTTGAGGTGGTGGTGGTGGTGGTGGTATAATAGTTTGATCGAGGGATTTCCATGGCAAAGAGCCCACTTTAATGCCAAATCTCCAGTCATAAACAGAGAGTTCATCGTCTAGATAACTTCCAGTACATATTAAATGATTCAAAGTGGGCGGATATTTAAAGTGAATCATACAACTCACATCACTCCCTAGTCTGATAGTTGTAATGACTTCCGTGGGATTACCGAAAACAAAGTTGGAAGGGTTTGAACAATTATAGTAATTAAAGTGATCTCTCCGTAAGGGTGCTATTTGCCCTAAAGTTGGGTCCCAATGAACAGATGTAATAGACGGGTCCAATATATTGTGTTGACCCCGTATATCGAATTTTGCTAGTTGCACACATCCAGTAATACAGTCATAGATAGGGCCAATTGCGAGTAAGAATACAGTAAATCGAGCATCAAACTGGGCATCTTTTGGAGAAACAATCTTGAGCCAATCAATTAATTGATTGTCCTTATTGCTATTATTATTGTGATGATTTCCATCACTTGATCTACACCAAGAAGTATCAGAGAATAAGAATATTTCTCTCCCCAAGAATATATCAGCTACTTTTATGTGCGAAACGCATTGAGTTGAACCATCATCGAATAATCTGTAAATGAATAATGATTTCCAAATATCTACTCTGTCTTCGATATCAGCTTGTTCGAATTCATGAATTAACGCCATGCCGACAGCCAAAGAGAAGAATCTTGCTTTTTTAGTATTGTTTGGTTTCCCAGTCGTTGTTGGCATTAAAATCGATTGAATTCCAATAATTTGACAAGTTAAATTGGGTGGAGTCAAGTTGAGTTCAAAGCTTCTTATTAACTTCCAAGATGGATATTCCCAAAATAAAATCTTATGTTCAGAACGATTTGCAGTTACATTTTTTCTGTGTTTGCCAGTTGCGACTACGCCTTTTTTAGTAATACGATCAATATCCACCACTAAGGGATCTTGAATCCAAAAAGGCGCTTGTCTCTTTTCGTAGTCATCTTCGTGAGTTGCCATAGTTTTCTTTTGTAAAAAGTATTTATCAATAATCATGTCAATATCTTCATCGGATTGTAATTTTCGCTTTCTTCCTGCTGCCGTTGCTGTATTGGCAACAACTTGCTCATTAACAAACTGAAATGTGAAATCTTTGGTGGAGTTTTGCTGTTTAATCAAATGAATTACAAAGTCCTTCCAGTCAATTAACCTTTCTGAATTGGAAGCATATTGTATACGACTACCCCAAATAGGATATCTTTTCTGAAAACTAAGATACCATAACTTTGGGTCTTGGGTGATTCTACAGCTTGCTTAATTCACACATGGAAACGTAAGGGTAATAAAAAAAAAGGCATTTTTCTTACCTGTAAAAGCGTTTAGAGACTTGGCTAACCTTAGCCAGCTGCTCAACTTGAGAGACTAGAAGTTTAAATATACGCAGTAATATTTCTTCTGGAAGTCTATCCATTGTATTGTATAGGGTATTTTATTAAGGAAAAAGGGAAAGAGAGAAAAAAATAACAAAGAAAGGACTACAGGATTTCAATCTTTAATTGGTAGAGTCTTTTTTTTTTTTCTGGTGCGACTTTATGACAAATGAAATAAGCTTTGAATTGAATTTCGGAATAGCTTTTACACTCTGAGTCTAACTCTTTACCAGAGCACCTTAGCTTAGCTTATCTCGGCAAGTTTTACTCAACTTTGAGATTCGTAAACATGAGCAGAATGACAAAGCATAGGAGAACAAGAGAGGCGTAAAGTTTCTAATTTTATAAGCGAGGCTCTCTGTATTTTCTCCAATAAAATTTAAAATAGGAGAGTAACAGGGGCTAATGTCCTCTCTTATTGGAAGCGTCAACTATTACTACTTACTTATAAGTTGTATACTCAAAGAGACATGGCGATATTGTTGAATACAGGACAAATCAGAAATGATGCCCTCCCATAGAATAAGTAGAGAGTATCTGGCAACGCTCATAATAACATCTGGATATAGATCCATCTATACTTGGGATAAATTCGTCACATTGTGGACCTTATTGTCAACGCTGCATTTGATTTTGAGGTCATCATGCTTAAAGCAAACAAACAATGCACATCTAACGTCTCGTACTTTCCAGACTTACCTGTCTTGGTAGAAGCCCAATGAGACATAAATGCTTCAACTCTTTTACTTCACTTATTAACACGGTTATTTTCCCAGGAAGACGCTTGCAACGTCCCTCAATTGGAGTCGGTATATGCATATACCATTGTCTTTGATCGTACTAATTAAGGTTAAAACCTTGTAGAACCAACACGGCGGTGTTTATCGAGCGCACGCATTTAACTATTTTTTAACGACCGACGACCATTTCTTTTTAACCCAATAATACTTTTTTAAACGCTCGCTTTTTTATTCTTCTTCTCTCTCTCTCCTTTTGTGTGATTATACAAATGATATCGTTTGATGGAAGTGAGAATAGAAATAAAAATGCTATTTTACCCTTAACACCTCCTTCTTCTACCACTGCAGCGACCACAGCAGCTGCCTTTTTATCAGATTCTATTTTTCCTCCTAGAAAGTCTTCTGTGTTAAAAGAAGAAGAAGAGGACGATATAGAGAATGCTTCCAAAGCAGCAGCAGATCCACTAGCAACTCAAGTATGGAGATTATACACAAAAGCAAAAGATACTCTGCCCAATGGCTCCCGACTAGAAAACTTGACCTGGCGTATGATGGCAATGACGTTGAATAAAAAGAAAGCAGCAGAAGAGCAACAACAATTACAACAACAGAAACAGAAACAGCAAAGTATGTCGCCTATAACAACTACCACATCATCACCCCCTGCACATGATGACACTATAGGATTACTGTCTTCTTCTGCTCCACTTTATAATAATGATTATTTCGCACAAAATAGTTATGAGATGAAACAACAAAATGTAATGGTTTATGGATCTGCGCGCGCATCGTCAACTAAGGTAAAGTGTCGTTTTTGGGCTCTATATTTGTCATATCTTACATGACTAAATTATGCAAAACAAAAAAACTAGTCTCCTTCCAACACTACGACATATAACAGCAGGACTCCTTTTATATCGCAACTTAGTAGCAATAGTATCACCATACCCGCAGACAACGAAACTGAAGAAGAAGAAGAA
Organism: Mucor irregularis B50; assembly: GCA_000587855.1. Taxonomy (NCBI): domain Eukaryota; kingdom Fungi; phylum Mucoromycota; class Mucoromycetes; order Mucorales; family Mucoraceae; genus Mucor; species Mucor irregularis. The sequence continues at coordinate 47,096 of AZYI01000168.1, read as the reverse complement.
GAAACAAAAGAATCGCATGAAGCAATGGAATATGATCAAACAGTAAAGAACGCTGGAGCACTCAGTTTTGAAGATATATTAACAATGTATCATTTTAATGGAAATAATAATTCAAACATGCCATCACCACCTACTGCAGTACCTGAATTGAAATCACCTTCTCCAACCTTTGGTATGAGTTTTTTTTTTTTTTTTTACTCACGTAATAAATAATTAATTTTTCCCAGCTGCTTCTCCATCGGGAGATCCCGTAACAGTAAACACAACAGCAAGCACTACTACTTCAAGTAAGCAACAACAACAATCAGTCACCCAATGCACGAATTGTAATACAACCACTACTCCATTATGGAGAAGAAATCCTGAAGGGCTGCCTCTATGTAATGCCTGTGGTTTGTTCCTGAAACTGCACGGTGTCGTTAGACCTCTGAGTTTGAAAACGGATGTGATTAAAAAGCGAAATAGAAGTGGGAGTGCAACGAATAACAGTAATAGCACAGTGACGAATAATAGCGAGGGAATAGGAAGAGGTCTGAAAAAAGTAAACGATTTGAAAAAGAAAGAGGACGCATATCCTCCTGGTGGAAGGTCGATTACATTTACGCCAAATTGGGCCGCTAGTAGTGGGAGCGAGGCGATAAACAAGAGACAGCGGAGACACTCGTTAAGTAACGAAGAAAAGAAAAAGACAATGTCAACGCCATCCACTACAAGCACTACTCCTGCTGCCATGGTGATATCTGGATCATTACCTAATCATCAACAAGGTGGAGACGGATTAAGGCAGGTACTATTGTCAAAGCAGCAACAACAGCAACATCAACAGCAGAGACATAATTCATTTAGCGGTACGGGTAATAGTAGTGGTCAGGATATACTGCAACAACCTAAAGGCGCAAGAACAATACTGCCGAATAATCATCGATTATCATTGCAGCATACTAGCAGTAACGGCCCGTTAGTTGGATCGGCCCCTACTGTCAATTGGATGGGTTTAATGGCTCAACAGCAACAAAGGCAGCAGCAGCAGCAGCAACAGCAGCAACAACAACAGCAATTGTTATTTGCAAATGCAAGTAATGCTGTCAATACCACACATACCACTGCTACGAACTCAATTAATATCAATAACCCAGTGATGCATAATACCACTACGAATACTACCCCTTCATCCTCCTTCCCCTTATTAACACCCAATCAATTACAACAACTAATTTTACTCCAGGCCGCTGCTTCCTCTGTAAATAACACCACGACAGAGGATTTAATGGATCACGATCATCATCAACCATTGTAAATCACCTTTTTTTTTGTTCTTTTTTATGTAAATATATTTTTTGTTAAAAAAGCATCATGTTGGACATTCGTCGTTTAATTATTGCGACAATATCATCTGTTTCTGGGAGTTTTGTTTGAGGGATCTTTGTTTTCGTATCAGACGTTTTTTTTTAACTGTTACTTTGCTTTTATATAGTACAGTCAAAGAAGACAATGTATAAAAATTTACCTCCCACAAGCAGGCCAACTTCAGGATTTTTGACTTTATGTTGAATCAGTTTATCTAAAGCCAACTTCATTTCTTTTCCAAGCTTGACTAAATCCTTTTCCATATTTCCGTTACTTAGGTTTCCGTGTTTTTTTTACTTCCATTACAAACAGCTCGAATGTTGTTGTTGATATGGGATCGACGAAAATGGAATCATGATCTTACTGTCATTGTTGTCCGCAATCATTCTGTAAGTCATCCTATTTCTAAAGTTAGATGATGTAGTTTAATATATCCCATTTGTTTCAGCACCCACCATTCAAACTTTATGTCTTCGCATTGTGTTAAGATCGAATGTTTTAAGAACGGACGTAATGATTCTATGATCAGATTTGATTCGGAATGCTTGGATGAGGGATGCAACAGCATGCTCAGCAGGGAGGACACGATTCTCATCATATTTTTTACTTCTTGACTATCGAGGTTACCTCGGATTTCTAAGAGCTTGTCCTGTGCTTCGTCTTCGCTGATACCAGGCTTTGTAAAGCCTGTGCGATCTTGTAGCACGTCAATATTGTCTTATCTTCCAGCTTTTCCGAATATTCGTCTTCATGCAAATTCTTCCAGAGCGCCACCTTTTCTAAAGAAGTAAATTTGGGGACTACACTTGAGTCTTTAGAGAACAGGAAAATAAAGGACAATGCCCTAATGCGCAAATAATCATGAGCATTCTATTGCTTTTGTGAAACTTAAAATGATCAAAACTTACAGTGTTCTATACTCAGACAAAGGTTTTCGCATTTGCGCTCCTTTGATTGATCATATTCTATATGTGTTGAGTTCTCTACTGAGATTTAAGTTGCCAAGACCTCACTGCAAAAAGAAAAAAAAAAACGAAAGTATTAGTACAAGGAAATTTGAATGATTTGCTTTATGAACTCACGTTTCTTTCTTCACCATTATCCAATTCAGCTTCATCATATTAAGTGCTAAGGTAGGCTTTCTTGAACTTTGACTTATTCTTATCAGCACTGTACCAGGACTAGTCTATTGCGGTGTTAATGTCAGACAAAGATCTTTTGACACCTTTATAAAAAAAATCCTTAGTAGAATATCTCGTAATGCGCAAATAATCATGAGCATTCTATTGCTTTTGTGAAACTTAAAATGATCAAAACTTACAGTGTTCTATACTCAGACAAAGGTTTTCGCATTTGCGCTCCTTTGATTGATCATATTCTATATGTGTTGAGTTCTCTACTGAGATTTAAGTTGCCAAGACCTCACTGCAAAAAGAAAAAAAAAAACGAAAGTATTAGTACAAGGAAATTTGAATGATTTGCTTTATGAACTCACGTTTCTTTCTTCACCATTATCCAATTCAGCTTCATCATATTAAGTGCTAAGGTAGGCTTTCTTGAACTTTGACTTATTCTTATCAGCACTGTACCAGGACTAGTCTATTGCGGTGTTAATGTCAGACAAAGATCTTTTGACACCTTTATAAAAAAAATCCTTAGTAGAATATCTCGATATTTTTTATACCAAATACTGACCATAGCCGGAGGAAATCTTGACACCATTTGATAACTTGACCTGATAAATTAATAGTTAAAGCGCAAACCACCATTTTACCAAACAAAGTCGCTGGCTCACCTTTGTTCCGTCGTCAAAAATGTAGTTAGTGCAGAAACCTAAAAGCGAAGAATAGCATCTGTTTCTATTTAAATCAAGTCTCCCAAATTGCGTTTAAGCAGGCTCTACACCTATACCTGAGGCTGAGTGGGCCAGTTAACAGTGGGTGTTAACTCTTATAAACTTTCATCAGGAACCAACTTACCACAATCCAGTGGGAGAGGATCAATGACTCAACACACTTCTTTAAGTCCTTCAAGTGTGTTCTCCCTTTGAGCCGGATGACAATGAGAGCAAAAGAGAGAGAAAGAGAAGGGAGAAAGGTGTCCTTTCCAGGACTTTTATTAGCCCCCCCAAAAAAAAAATCTATCACCGTTTTAAGTTCTTGTGTGGCTTTCTGATAAACAAATGGGATTCATTATTCACGGCTATTAATATCTTTCATTGTTTAACAGTTTTCATATACACGATCAAGGTGTCAAGGCAGGTGAATGCGAGGTGAACGTAAGCTTCTTAGTCTTTATGGTTCGTTATGTATTTCCTTTTTGTTTACGAAAATATATAAAGGTGACCACATTTATATCAAATGATGTTGTCGCAATAACAGAAAACGGTGATCAACAAGTAAAACATTTTTATTATTAAATTGATTGCTGTTTGTGGTTTTTTATAATATAGTGCCCGATCATCTTAATCCAGAGTCAGGAATTCTATTATCAGAAGCACTATTGATTTTTAAACAATTTTAAATTAGTTAAGAATTTTGCGGTCTAGAGTGATTTTGACTCGAGGATCACTTCTTTCTCGCTGTTTATGAAAAGCTCGTACACTATCGTATTAATTATAAATCCTGGATATGAAATACTAAATATATCTTTCATCATCACTTTTATTTTTTGAGAACCACTGGGCTATCACATATTTTCCTCATCCATTCACTTCTGTCTTCCAAAGCCTCTCCTTTCAACTCTTGTAATATATTTGACCTCGTCTCTTCAATCACTTGATGATACGTAAATATAAAGCATTAGATACAGAGTGAGTATATGAAAAAACAATAAACACCTACCTGCACTTCTTTCAGGCTTTGCATTATTGTTGGAATTAAAAGAATGTCGTTGACATTTCCACGACAAGCATTAACCCCGCTTATCTCAAACATTCGGTAGATTCCACTAGGGGCAAGATCCACCTTACACGCTTTCATGTTCACACCTATTCTATCTATTTTAGCAATGCAATCTCCTCAATAAGTATGGCATGGTGTATAAAAATTTACCCTGACAAGCAATCCAGTAACTACAGGATTTTGACCTTGTAATCAAGTAATTTATCCAAGGCCAACTTCATTTCTTTTCCTAGTTTTACCAGGTTTTTTTTTTACATGTTTCCATTGCAAAGATTGCCATGCTTTTGTACCTTTACAACAGGCAACTCAAACTACATCGTTGAGATTGGATTCATATACACAGCTAAATCCGGGATCATAATCTTCGCATCGTTATTGTCGGCAACCATCCTGTATGTCATCCTATTTTTTTCGATCAGAAAATATAATTAAAGATATGCGGTCTGCTTAACACTCACCATTCATGATCTACGTCCTTTAAAGAAGACAGGATGCAGTGTTTGATAAGCGGTCGTAATACGTCGATGATAAGATTCGATTCACTAATTTTTGGATTTGTATTCAGCAACACGCCTATTAACGATGAGATAATTTTGGTCGCAGTCTTGGCTTCTTGGCTACTACAACCGCATCTGATTTCGACAATCTTTTCTTCAGCTTCATCTTCACTAATAGAGGGCTGTTTCATTGCTTGTAAGCAGCGCAAGCATGCTAACATTGTCGCATCTTCAATCGTCTTCAAGTTGCTGTAGATCTCTAAATCTTTAATAACAGCATCCGTTTCGGCAGATGACATTGTTGATAAAATCTTTGACTGGCAAGACATGAGGAATACATATGACAATGCCCTAGTAAAACAATATGAGCGTTTCATTCGAAAAAGCTAAAATCGTTAAAACCTACAGTGTGTGGCACTCAGAGAGACTTTTTCGTATTGGAGCCCCTTTAATGCATTCTTGTCGAAATTTCTGAAGTACTGTTGACATATTAACTTTGCCAATGATTCACTATAAAATTGAGACATTAGTACAAGGAAATTTGAATGATTTGCTTTATAAACTGACGTTTCTTTCTTCGCCATCACCCAATTCAGCTTCATCATAGCAAGTGCTAAGGTAGACTTTCTCGAACTTAGACTTAATATTATCAGCACTGTGCCACGACCAATCAGTTGAGGTACCAATATCGAAGAAAGATCTTTCTGAAAAATTGGCTGAAGATCTGTTATTTGAAAAAGCAAACTGATTAATTAATAAACATTACATTGTCTTTAACTAAAAACTAACCTGCTGGGTTTTGGGAGGCATTCTTGTTGGCAATGCTGATATTAGCGACTCCATAATTGTTTTCGATCAGTGTAGTGCCTTTTGCATTTGATCTTTAATTGGGCTTTTTTCGGTGGCCTATATGACTCAACTGCTAATAAGTTTTCATGAAAATGAGATAATCAAAAAATTCAAATTACCCTCCAGCTCTGCAAAAGTTTAATTGCGGCAGAAGATCTCTCGCGATCAGTGGCCTCTGATGCAATCAAGTCTTGTAAATTGTTTTTGTGTAACTTGATCAATTCGCGCGAAGGAGACCCTGGGTTTTCTCTTCCCACCTCTTGATACGCATCTTTCATGCTCCATAACTTGACTACAATTTTCTTGGCAGTCTATAGTACTGATAAAATATAAAAGTGATTGATGAAATATTGCGTCATCTATAGACCACATACTGACATGGGGAACCTTCATACCCTCTTCCGAAAAAGTCATCCTGCACAAGATAGTGGTGTTTACGCCAAAAAGCATAGATGCTAATAATAAAGACATCTGATGGCTAAAAAGTTGCACAAAGCAAGTCGCATAATGTTTTTGCTCATTTCTGCAACTTGTATCCATTCTTGTCAGAATTTCTGGAGTGCTGTTGTCATTGCCTACGACCCATTACAAAAAGAGGCATCAATAAAAGGAAGTTATTTGTTATGTTTTATAAACTAACATGGCCTTGTCATCATCCTCTAATCCGGCTTTTTCACGATTATTACTTGGCCAAGCTGAGCCACGACCAACCAGTCAATGGTCAGAGAATGGTCTCCTTAAAGTATTGGCTACAGCTTTGTCTAAAGAAAAAACTAATGAATGAATGTAACGCTATACTCAAAACTGAATACTGACTAGTAATGTCGTCAAAAATGATGTCAATTAATTGGGTAAGAGTGTAATACCATCTGGGTGTTTAACTTTAAAGGTGCCTTGGAAGTTAGCGGTTTGCTTTGATTGCTTTGTTAACAACTTCTTGATTCTCTCACACTTAAGATTCATTCGAGCATTGTCACAAAACTCAGTGCTGCATGCCTGCTCTTCATGAAATATCGCGAAAATGATCCTGCATGAAGAGAAAAGTATAGAAATCAGTTTCCGAAGTTTCTTACGAAGTAAGAAAAGTTGATTAATATTGTGACTCTAAAAACTACTAAAGTATGATGATAAACGAGGAGTATAAATGTCATCATAACTTTTTGTAGAATACTTGGCAGCTAAATATAAAACAAACAACTCAAAATTATACTAAAGTTTAATATAACTTAGGTAGTAGGGTTGCTTTGCCACAAGTGCTCGTAACAGTGAAAGCTTCCATATTGCAATAAACCAAATGAAACGTTCCCTTTGGCAATGTAGTGTTTAGTTCGTGATATATCAATCAAGAGTAGATTCTTCTGTTTGCAATCCCACCCTGAAAATACACAAGAAGGCTACGAAAAGTATTTTTTTCGGCGATGATGAGTCATACGTACAAAGTTACTTGGTACATTTCAGGATAGCGTAAATGTGATCCTTACTGTCAATGCATGATGACTCCCCCTTCCTCACTAATTTATCATGGCGATTCATGATCCGCCAGAAATGCTTAAATTTGACTGGATGTGCAACGGCAAAGTATGTTACAAATCTTGAATCTCTGCAGTGTAAGCGTGAGAGAGATAGAAGCAGAGAAAACAAAAAGGTAGAAAAGAAAAAAGAAAGAGAGAACAATGGATATTCGTTTTCACTAAATGCATTCCTGGAATTCTGGATCTAACAAGTGATAAGAATAACATAGCTTATCATTATTGTTTCATAATAATATATTAAATTCTTCTTCGGTTACCCGGGAATTAGCTAATAGAACTGAGTCATTTAGAGTTTGCAACTAGATCAACTTTCGATAGACGCAATCGCTCGTAAAATGATGATTTTTCTCAGAACGTGGTGAATTCGATTAAAAAAAGAAAAAGTTACATGTCATCGTGATGGTCATAAGTAAATAGAACATGTAGAAGATAGATATTAGATTAGAATAAACGAATAGAATAATTTAATAGATTGTTAAGAGTGATAGAGCGCGCACCACTATATAAAAAGGAAAGATAGAAATTTAAGCGTTTTTGTCATACGCTATCGTTCTTGATGATATTACTGCATTCAACCCACAAGGCTCTTGTTGGACATTGGCCATCTATCTCTTCGAGGTAAAGGCCACGACTACGTTATGTAATTGGATTAAAAAGAAAAAGAAAAAGAATCTGTCACTATTGGGGGTGAGCGATTATGTTATTTATTTAAGATATCGTACGATTCATTTTAAATCAGAAGTATGGTAATGGAAGGTTACACGTATTTGAAGTGATATTGTTGCACATAGCATAACATACGGAATTACTTGATTAGTTTAATACAAACTTACTGTCAAATAAGATTGTAGTGCATGATCTTCCCCACCTCATCTTATGTGTATGTGAGTGGTCACCAATTGTAGAATTTATAATTGGTTATACAGTTCCATTGCTAATAAAATCAAACCCAACCACACCGATCGAAACAAATTGCTTATTTGAATAAGGTAAACATTACATTGAGTACAAGATTTCGTGGGCTGGTGATGTCTCTGCATTTGGTAATCAACTTCGGTTGATTATACATATTCAGTATCGGATCCGTTTATTTGATAAAGCAAGTATACAATGGCTCAGGTGCTTTAAAAATTACAAAAGTAGTTTACCGTCAAGCCAATGTATATGAATAGATTACACATATCACAGTGTTGGCGGTTATAGCTCAAGACTGTGATTATAAAAATAAAAACGGCAGCGGCAGCAATAGTAACGTTTATAAGCGCCGTGTACGAGTGTGTGTATGTGTATGTGTATATCGTGAGTCCGCACCTGATATTCTCACTTGAACAAAAGTTGGGTTTCAATCATAAAATAATCACAAGGAAAAAAAAAATACCAAGATTTTAAAAAGTGGATTGGGACCAGGAAAAAAAAAGATATATAAAAATTATATGAGATATACACTACAACAATGAACCAAAGAAAAGCTTCAAGTATCCTGGGAAAGTAAAATCTGAGTCAGAAAATGTGTAATATAATCCTGCTGTCCATCTCATCCTGTATATGAATCTAAAAATGTCGTATCTTGAACTCCTTTCATTAATAATGAAAAATGTGTGTAATAAAGTTTTACTTTCTGCCTTGTGCGACCGAACATTAGAGGTGAGAGTTCCATCATACCTCGCCAAAAGGGAGCACAAATACGCCCGAATCTTCGGTCATTGCTTATAAACATAAAGAAGTTACTGAAAATGACTTTCAAACTCAAGAAATGCTTGATAAATGATAATAGGGAATTATCATTTACTATTTGCATTTTTTTTTTGTGCGTTTATAGACTATTTCGAGCAACAAATAGTGAAAGTAGCTACTGTAACCCCACATTTTATTGTTATAGCTGTTGGTAGTACCCTTTCACTCAATCTGGGAAAAGCTTATCACTCGCCTTCAAATTTGTAATTGGAACCAATCATTTCACTCATACTTATCACATCATACTCAGCTATAATATACATGTAAAATAACAGATCTTTAGATAACAAAAACATTGGACACGTAAATGGGGTGGGAAATATCGATAAATAACCAATAGCTTCTTTTTTATATCTGAGATGAATTATAAAGAAATACGAATCGGGAACAAACTACCCTAAAAAGCACACACAAGAGCGACATATAGAGTAAAATAAATTTAATATACAAAACAATTGTCAACCCGTGGGAGATCTATCTAAAATGATATCTGTAGTAGGTGGAATAGATTTACTACTTTGACTTGTATTACTAAAGCGTCTTGTACTATTAGAAGTAGTAGTGCTCATACCGCGATTCTCTTGTTGTTTGCGAGCTAATTTGGCATAATCTAACAAAACCAGAAATTGCAATTAAATAAAGAATTCTTTTCCATATTTGTTTTGGTTTAACTTACGGAGTCCGCAAGCATTGCAGAGTGTACGAGCTCCGTCAGGTCCTCTTCTCCACTCTGGAGTGGAAGATATGTTACAACTATGACATCTGCCTTGAAAAGCAGGACGTTTCTACGAGGAATTATTAATCATCATGATTAAAAATGTAGGATAAATTAGTGCTACTTACGCCTCGTTTTCTTGGTCTATTGCCGCTGCTATTATTACTGTAGGTGTTATTATTGGACATTGTGGAAGATAGAGAAGATGGAGAAGAAGGCCCCATACGCCAGGTATGGTTATCGTTTAACGTATGATTTGTCTAAACATGAAAGAAGAAAAGAATGAATTTTCAACTCGAATAGAAAATAGAATTTCTTTTCCATACATGAACAACATTGTTTTGTTCTGATACCAACTGATGTTTACGCAATCTTAGTAAAGCATTCAATACTTCATTTGCTCGTCCGATCATATCATCCAATATAGGTCGGGTAGATTGAAGATCTCCATAGTTGGATGTATTTGAATGAGAATGTATGATCTGCGATTTGCGCTCAAGGATAGTATCGCGAAGGGTATCGCACTGTCGCACTACCTTTATTATCGAAAAGTATATGTGAGTCATTTGCGTATACTCCAATATGTCTCACAATTTCATACCTCTTCGATTTCATTATCTACACGACTTGAATTGTTCGTACTTGTGCTATAAGAGGAGGAGGGGCTCTTTACTATGTTGTTATTATTATTTAAGTTGGAATGATATGCTTTGGAGGTGTATTGAAAGTAAGATGATCTCATTTGAGTTTGTTGATGATTTGGTGACTCTGGTTGCTGTTGTTGCTGCATGATAGGTGATGTGTTAGAGAATAATAAAGGCATGCTTCTATTATGTAAAGTATATGAAGCATCTCTTGAAAGTTCGTTTTTATTCTTATAAGGTGGTGATTTCCATTGATCGTATTGAGGTGGTGTTGGAAGTGATTTTGTTGAAGAATCTGGCGATGATGTGATGGGAGGTACCCAACTCTTGCTTGGTAAATAATCGTTCATGATTGAAATTGGCGGTAAAGTAAGTTTTTCATTTGGATGATCGTTGTCTGATGCTCTTCTACTTTGAATACAGAATTTAGTCTATCTTTGTCAAATACGTGATACGAGATTGACAAGGAGCTGATATTAAGCCTCACACGTCCACTATCATGTTATTACCTTGAATGATAAAGATTCATAATGATGTTAAAGTGCGTAGTTGAATGTAATGTATGAAGTATGTGTGATAGAAAAGTTAAATAAGATAAGTAGGGCAGAGTCGAGAAATAAAAAATAAATAAGAAAAAAAGATGAGAAAAAGAACAAAAAGAAAATCAAATCATTTCGCATTATTTTATAGCTTTTATAGGTCGGCCGTCCCTTATCCGGGGCGGCTAAATCTCGATTTTGTAAAACGTTAAAAAGATGATTGGAATGTAGGACAAAAGCATCGAAAACAGGACTTTCAGTGTTATGTGATATATTCTCATAGTATCGAAATCACTTTTGAAACATTTATAACCAAATTTTGCACGTACCCACGTTGGTGATTTGACCAAGATGACAACCTCTTTTCTCGTCATACCAGTATTGGTGACACTATCAAGGTACCCAAATAAGAGGCCACGTGGAATTGTAATATCTTTTTTATTTGATTGGTTCAAAATAACACAATGAGAGTTTTTACAAAGATAATTCAGTACTCGTTCCTGTCGCTGTAGTGGCTGATATCGCATTATTTTATAGCTTTTATAGGTCACGTACACACTATCCGGGGCGGCTAAATCTCGATTTTGTAAAACGTTAAAAAGATGATTGGAATGTAGGACAAAAGCATCGAAAACAGGACTTTCAGTGTTATGTGATATATTCTCATAGTATCGAAATCACTTTTGAAACATTTATAACCAAATTTTGCACGTACCCACGTTGGTGATTTGACCAAGATGACAACCTCTTTTCTCGTCATACCAGTATTGGTGACACTATCAAGGTACCCAAATAAGAGGCCACGTGGAATTGTAATATCTTTTTTATTTGATTGGTTCAAAATAACACAATGAGAGTTTTTACAAAGATAATTCAGTACTCGTTCCTGTCGCTGTAGTGGCTGATATCTTTGGTGTAATAGCCTCCAACAGAATGTCTCGTAATTTGTAATATTTCCTCTTCCTGCGTACGTAACAGACTTTTTTACTACCCAATGGAATAGGTTTATTTTGTTCAATAGCTATTCTCACACTCTCAGTCTCTTCGTCTGAATCAATTTCCTCCTCCCCTTCATCCCTATTTAATGCAGATAGTGTTGATTTATTGTCTTTTTCATTCAGCGTTGACGTTGCAGTTGGATTTGTCGAAGATGTTGAAGAGGGCACTAAGATAAAGTTAATATTATTTTTAAAATAAATAATGAAAGCCAGGTTACCTTGTGGTCTTCCAATACCCTTCTTTTGATAGGCCGCCAGTAACTCGTTAAATGGATGTGATCTACCCTCAACTGCTCTTTTTGCTCCCATAGCATGAATTTTACAGGTTAGCGATCTTGTGCAAGGATTATTACTGGGTGCAATAAGTACACCACATTGTCTATCTAAATCCAGCGGCGCTATTTTATTTCCCAAGTTATTTTGCTGATATAATAAAATAGGGCTTCTTTTTCTCTTACCTTTTTTCTTTGGTGTAGCCTTCTGTTTAGGTTTCTTTTCTTTTTTCATCTTCTTCTTTTCAATTTGCTGTTGTTCGTTATTAATAGGTACAACAATATCTTTCCCAAATTATAGTGTGAGCCGCGTTATTATTTCCCAAAAAAATAACTCTACCTTCTTCTTCTTCCTCTTCCTCCTGTTTTGTATTATTTCGTTTTCTCTTTTTCACAGAGGATGCTTTTTTATTTATTGGCTTTGTTGATCCCATATCATCACTCTCTTCATCTTCTGACATCGTTTTTTTACCAAAGGAGGGCATGTTTGGGGGTGGGGGAAATTAGAAGGAACAGTGGGAAAAAAAAGTGAAAAAAGGGAAAATGGAAAGAATAAGAAAAAAAAGTATAAAATTGTAACCATCCACTGCTGCAGCTAATTCACAAAGTACTACTACCACTATTGCTTGCACCTTCTTTTTAAACCAAGCCACTTTCGACCTTTTTTTTCTTCATATTTTAAACAATAGTTACGCGTTTATGCTTTTCATGAATCTCCAAGAGTAATCTCTCATCATCCGCCAACATCTTCTCTTTTACGATGAAAGGACAATGAACTCGTCAAACATTGAAATTATGTACCCGTAAATACCAGCGAAGGAGCTAAATTGATGAAAATCGTAAAACGCGGTAAGCAATTGTGTAACAGCTGCTTGCATAATCATTCTTAATTCACTGATCAGATAAGCATAAAGCTTACCTATCATAGCGTAGTTGAAACATTCCTCTTTAAGACTGGATTATTATCTTAATTGAAACATGTATGGTGTTGAAGTGTTACAATTGATTGCTCCTATTTATATCGTATATACAACGATATCTTCCCCTTATTATCATGGACTATCCTCACACCCCTAAATATCAAAATGCATGTAATCGGCATTTTTTTAGAACAAGGTTCATCCCGGGCAAGTAAATTCATTTCCTCACCGAGAATAGACTTGAAATGTGTGTTTATGAAAATTCGAAAGCGAATAAATGCACCACAATTTTCCATAATAAGAATACATTACACATTGATGTTGTCTTGCTTTATTTTATAAACTTCACTTTGATGAATCTAGTACATATTGCAATTATGCCTTGCTGCATTAAATATAACTTTGCGGTAAAAATATATATTGCTTCTATAAATGTCGTTCTTTAAATCATAAGGTGCCATAATAGTTGTTAGAACTCGGCTGCCAATCAGAAGGCAGCCGGTGCATGCACCCTTATTGGTAGACGCAGCTTGACAGAAGTGCATAAAATTTCCATGTTACTCCAAGGAAGTTTACATGTGGCTAAAAATATCAAATTAATTCAGCCATACGCCTATATCCTTTAGTATGTAGCATTTTATCCTGAATCCAGTGACCGAATCGTCATAATGTTACTGGAATGCCAGACAAGCCTAAAAAACATCCTACTCAACCACTTATGACCAATTCATTTTATGAAAAGGATCTAGATAACACAATATGCGTCATGCAAAAATCTTGGTTCAATTATGCTTTTTGTGTAATTTAGAACTTCTATTCCTCCACAATTTAATTTAATCGTGCTGCATTCAAGCTTACTATAGAGTTCAGCAGCACGAATACATTTTAGTCGGTGTCTCAAAGAAACCTTTTATGTAGACGTCAATTGAAACTTAAGTACTGCAGAACAGTCGCGACCATTAGATGCGTTCAATGTCATTTTGTGCTTAAGGTTATTCCGTTTGCGTATTAGCCTTCTTCTCCGACAGAATAAGCTAGTTTACGATATAGTTAATATGCCAAAAACGTTAAATAGATGAGGTAGAGTGGCACATCCAATACTCCGGCTATAAACAAATATAGGAGCTTGCAGATCAGATACATAATTCAAGTTACACAGCGTCAACCTCAAACTTCAGACTGAATTAAACATCAAGATTAAAGGCGGTAGAATAAAGCGATAGGGTACCAAATATCTACTCAAGGAATTTAAGAGGATACGGGTAGTTTCTTTTTGAATCGCTGCTGCGCGTTTATCAGTTTTACCTTCTTCAATTAAGTTGCTATCAACCCTCGTTATAAATTACGGATGTGTTTGTCTTACCAACGTATACGGCCCGTGGGTTCATAGTGTTACCGAACCAATGATACAGGAATTTCTACGTCAATGTCAGTAAATTAGCCAATCGCAATGCCCGGAAATGATATCGCCGAAAAGGTATAATATACTCGGCGGAGCAGCTATTATCATCTGGCTGTTATCTAGTTGCTAAAATTGCGATGCCAACAATTACTACACCGGTATATTCGGCACGATGCATTTCAACTTTACTATGCCCTTTTTTAGATAATAGTCAACTCTATTTTTATAACGAGTTTTCAGTCTGGAGATTGTGTTGCGATATTGTGCGGAAAACATATTTTCTACTCTAAGTTATATCAACGCGGAACTCAAGCAGTAATTAGTCGAAAGCACGTTCAAATGTGCTATATAAATTTGCATGGAGCGCAATCTGTACAACATATGGATGAAGATTTAATCCATTATTCTGGATTCGCCTTTTGATCTATTACTTAAGCGGAGTGCGCGATAATTCACTCCGATCATCAAGTTCCAAGCATCATCATAGGGCCGGCCATCTCTGTGCCGTAGTGCTCCATGATTTAGACAACTCGCCTATCTACTCGACACGGAAAAATTACGGCTCTGCGTTTAAATTCATATTTATATAAAGAAGGTACATACAACTTTTTGATGTCTTCCAACCCCTTTTTTAACTTTATATATAAACACTTAATACACTTTTAATTTTTACATAATCGTCTTACATGACTAGTAATAACCATCTCCCATCCAACGGAGAAAAAGGTCGAGTGTGTACGTCGCGGAACTCAAGCAGTAATTAGTCGAAAGCACGTTCAAATGTGCTATATAAATTTGCATGGAGCGCAATCTGTACAACATATGGATGAAGATTTAATCCATTATTCTGGATTCGCCTTTTGATCTATTACTTAAGCGGAGTGCGCGATAATTCACTCCGATCATCAAGTTCCAAGCATCATCATAGGGCCGGCCATCTCTGTGCCGTAGTGCTCCATGATTTAGACAACTCGCCTATCTACTCGACACGGAAAATTACGGCTCTGCGTTTAAATTCATATTTATATAAAGAAGGTACATACAACTTTTTGATGTCTTCCAACCCCCTTTTTTTTAACTTTATATATAAACACTTAATACACTTTTAAGTTTTTTACATAATCGTCTTACATGACTAGTAATAACCATCTCCCATCCAACGGAGAAAAAGGTCGAGATTTTGATCGACTCTCCAGTGATGGATCAACACAAACTGTGTATCAAAATGGAATTCAAGATTTTGATGAAAATAATGGCGGTTTTGGTGAACCCACCGCCAATGCAGTAAACATTGCTGGTAAAAAGAAAAAGGAGGAAAAACAAATTGAAATTATCTGAAAGCTCACCTAATATTTTAGCTGCCAAGGGCGAGTATAGCGAATTGAAGCAAGAATTATCACGCATCAGTCGCATCTCTACTAGAGCCAGTAAACTCGAAGAAGGTGATGCAGAAAGCGAGGAATTTAACCTTGACGAATTTTTAAATGGTCTTCGTCGCGATCAAACCTCAGCTGGCCATCAATTAAAGAACCTTGGTCTTATCTGGAAAGATCTGACTGTTAAAGTATGGATATAAATACATTTAATATAGTGATTAGAAAACTAATATTTACAACATTAGGGTCAAGCAGCAGATGCCCACACTATTCCTACTGTTTTCAGTTACCTTCAATTTTGGAAATTCTTTGGTATCGGTGTAAGCAAGAACAAGAAAATCATTTTAAATAATCTTACTGGACACTGTAAAGAAGGAGAAATGTTACTTGTTGTATGTATTTAAAAATAGTATACGTAATTGTCAAATGTCTAATTTTTGATCTATAAATATAGCTCGGTCGCCCCGGTGCAGGTTGTACTTCATTCTTGAAGGTCATCGCCAACATGCGTGGCTCCTATACAGATGTTGACGGTCTCGTTAGTTATGGCGGCATTGATGCTGAAACATTTGCAAAGCACTACCGTGGTCAAGTCTGTTATAACGAAGAAGAAGATCAACATTACCCCACACTTACAGCCAAGCAAACACTTGAGTTTGCCCTCCGCATGAAAACCCCAGGAAAACGTCTTCCCGATGAATCCAAGACTGACTTTGTAAATAAAGTTTTGTATATGCTCGGCAATATGCTCGGTCTTACCAAACAGATGAATACCATGGTTGGTAATGCTTGGGTGCGCGGTCTTTCCGGTGGTGAACGTAAGCGTATGTCTATCGCTGAACAAATGACTACCTCCAGTTCTATCAATTGTTGGGATTGTTCCACTCGTGGTCTCGATGCTGCTTCAGCTCTTGATTATGTCCGCTCTCTTCGTATCATGACTGACGTTTTCAAGAAGACAACTGTTGCAACTCTCTATCAAGCCTCAAACAGTATTTTTACTTTATTTGACAAAGTACTTTTGTTGGACGAAGGCAGATGCTTGTACTTTGGTCCCGTCGAAAATGCTAAAGAATACTTTGAGTCACTTGGCTTCCATTGTCCTAACCGTAAATCTATTCCCGATTTCTTGACTGGTCTTTGTAACCCCAATGAACGTGAAATTATTCCTGGTTTTGAAAAGACTGCACCTGAATTTGCTGCTGATTTCGAAAAGAGATACCTCGAATCTGACATTTACAAGCAAGTTATGGAAGATTTCGTTCGTTACGAGCACACCGTTGAAAAGGAGAATCCTGCTGACACCTTTAAGCAAGCTGTCGATGAAGAACATCAAAAGCGCGCTGCTAAAAGTGCCCCTTATACTGCTTCTTTCTATCAACAAGTCAAACATCTTACTATCCGTCAATACTATCTTAACATCACTGATATGGGTGCCTTAATCTCTCGTTATGGTACAATTCTTATTCAATCTCTTATCACTGCCTCTTGTTTCTTCAAAATGAGCGAAGATGGCATGGGTGCTTTCTCTCGTGGTGGTGCCCTTTTCTTTGCTCTTTTGTTTAACTCTTTCATCTCACAATCCGAACTCGTAGCTTTCTTGATGGGTCGTCCTATTCTTGAAAAACATAAGCAATATGCTCTTTATCGTCCATCTGCATTTTATCTTGCTCAAGTCGTTATGGATATTCCTTATGCCATTATTCAAGTTTTATTATTTGAAATTTGTGCCTACTTCATGATGGGTTTGAAGCTGACAGCTGGTGCCTTCTTTAGTTTCTTCATTATTCTTTTCTTCATCAATATGTGTATGAACGGTTTCTTTAGATTCTTTGGTGCTTCAACTTCAAGTTTCTTCCTTGCTACACAAGTGTCAGGTGTTATTCTCATTTCCGCAACCACCTATACTGGTTATACTATTCCCTATAATAAGATGCACCCTTGGCTCTCTTGGATTTATTGGATCAATCCCATGACTTACGGTTACAAGGCTTTGCTCATTAACGAACTTGGTGGCCAACAATATTCTTGTGAGGGTGCCGGAAATGCTGTTCCTTTCGGTCCTGGCTATGATGACTGGAATTACAAGGTCTGTACCATGCAAGGAGGTAAACCTGGTGCTAACTATGTCAACGGTGATGATTACTTGAACGAGTATCTCAGTTACAACCCCGATCATATGTGGGCTCCTGATTTCGTTGCTGTCGTTGGTTTCTTCTTGCTCTTCACTGTTATGACTGCTTTAGCTATGGAATTTGTTGGTTTGAGTAAAGCTGGTACCTTGACTAAGCTCTACTTACCCGGTAAAGCTCCCAAGCCCCGTACTGCCAAAGAAGAACAAGAGAGACGTCGTAGACAAGCTGATATTAGCGGTGACATGGACAATATTTCTACTGGTACTACTTTCTCATGGCAAAATATTGACTACACTGTTCCTGTCAAAGGTGGTGAGCTTCAACTTTTGAACCATGTGTCTGGTGTTGTCCGTCCTGGTCATTTGACTGCTTTGATGGGTTCTTCTGGTGCTGGTAAAACTACCCTTTTGGATGTCTTGGCTCGTCGTAAGACCATTGGTAAAGTTGATGGTCGTGTCTACTTGAACAATGAAGCCCTTATGAGCGATTTTGAACGTATTACTGGTTATTGTGAGCAAATGGATGTCCATCAACCTGCTGTTACTGTTCGTGAAGCTCTTCAATTCTCTGCCTACCTTCGTCAACCCAGCGATGTCCCCAAGGAAGAAAAGGATAAATATGTTGAAACCATTCTTGAATTATTAGAAATGGAAGATATCGGTGATTGTCAAATTGGTCAAGTTGAAACTGGCTATGGTATCTCTGTGGAAGAACGCAAGCGTTTAACTATCGGTATGGAATTGGTCGGAAAGCCTAAGCTTCTCTTCCTTGATGAACCTACTTCTGGTTTGGATGCTCAAAGTTCTTATAACATCATTCGTTTCATCCGTAAACTTGCTGACTCTGGATGGCCTGTTTTGTGTACTATTCATCAACCTTCTGCTATTCTGTTTGAACATTTCGATCATCTCTTGTTACTTGTCCGTGGTGGTCGTACTGCTTACTATGGTGAAATTGGTCAAAACTCCGAGACCATGATTAGCTACTTTGAACGCAATGGTGGTCCCAAGTGTTCCCCTGAGGCCAACCCTGCTGAATACATTTTGGAATGTGTTGGTGCTGGTACCGCTGGTAAAGCTAAGGCTGATTGGGCTGAACTTTGGGAAAAGTCTGCTGAATGTAAGGCACTCACTGAGGAGCTCGAAGACATCCATAAGTCTTCTGATCCTAACCCTACTCGTAAATCTGATACCTACGCTACTTCTTTGGGAACTCAATTCAAGTTGGTCTACAAACGTATGGCCTTGGCTTACTGGCGTTCTCCCGATTACAACGTGGGCCGTTTCCTTAACGTCATGTTTACTGCTTTGATCACTGGTTTTACTTTCTGGAAACTTGGATCTTCCTCTTCTGATATGTTGAATAAGCTCTTCGCTCTCTTTGGTACTTTCATTATGGCCATGACCCTTATTATTCTTGCTCAACCCAAGTTTATCACTGAGAGAATGTACTTTAGACGTGAATATGCATCTCGTTACTACAGTTGGTTACCATGGGGTGTATCTGCTATTCTTGTTGAACTTCCATACATTTTCTTCTTCTCTGCTTGTTTCATGTTTGGTTTCTATTGGACTGCTGGTATGAACTCTTCCTCTGAATCTACTGGTTACTTCTATATTACCTTCTCAATCCTCGTTTGCTGGGCCGTTACCCTCGGTTTTGTGATTGCTGCTGTATCTGAATCTCCTTTGATGGCCGCTGTCATTAATCCTTTGATTATGTCTATGCTTATTTTATTTGCTGGTATGATGCAAGCACCCTCTCAAATGCCCAAGTTCTGGAGTTCTTGGATGTACTGGCTCGATCCTTTCCACTACTACATTGAAGGTCTTGCAGTCAACGAATTGTCTACTCTTGAAGTCAAATGTACACAAGAGGATCTCTTGAAATTCAACGCTCCTCCTGGTCAAACTTGTGGTCAATACTTGAAGAACTTCTTTGCTTACGGTGCTCCAGGATACGTCGATAATCCCAACGCCTCTGCACCTGAAATGTGTGGCTATTGTACTTACAAATCCGGTAGTGAATTCTATGGATCAAGATTTGAATGGAGTGTCGACCATAAGTGGCGTAACTTTGGTATTCTTTTCGCATTCTTCATATTCAATGTGATTGTGTTCTTGGCACTTGTCTATCTTCGTAGAAAGCCTAGACGTTAATCATTTCAATTTTTTCTCTTGTATTTTTAATCATAGATGCTATTAGCATTGTACTATTCTTATTATTCTCTGTGCTTATTAGATTATTTTTTTTCCTCTCATACCATTTATAAACTTTCATAATAAAAATGTAGAAATGCATGGTCCTTTCAAATTACAAAACATGCAATTGCAGTTTTTTTAAAGTCGTGCAAGCCTCTCTTTATTACATGCTAGACATTTCTAATGTATTGGTATCTACTGTTCTCCAAGAATTATTCATAACACCACGATAATTCCAAACAGGGTATTCTTGTTGTACGTTTCCTGACGAGTCAACTTTTAACAAGGTAAAGAAAATCATTAGTTTTACATACTGGCATCAAAATTGTTTCGAAAGTTACCTGCTCTGCTCACAATTCTAACGCCTCTCTTTGTGGGCACTGTGGCAGTCCAGAGGCACCATCCCCAAACTCTACAGTTCTCTCCCTCAGCAGCAGGTTGATGAAGCTGTGCAGTCACCCAGGTTTTTCCATCGTCTCCAGAAACATCTGCAATGAATTTTTCAAAAAAGAGTTAAAAACAAATTGTCTTGTTATCAAGTTTGTCGAGTGATTCTTACCGACTCTTTGAATGCTACGGCCACCGCCTAATATTTATTTTTAGTTTCTGATTTGGTTAAACGATATTATGAAACGAGACATGATTTCAATTTACCTGATAAAGCGTACCCCTGAACCTTTTGATTTGGAGATGTGGTCTGATGTAAGCCGTCTGCAGGATCACAAACATAAGACTGTACATTATATTCACCAATAGAGGGCACTTTGCACCAATAGTTGTTCGCTTGATCCTCCGTGGCAACCTAATGACGCGTGAGAAAAAGACATCACAAATACAATGTGATTAAATACCTACACTTTCAGGAAGTATCTTGTAGTCTCTTCTTTGATAATAAGACATGGACTCATAGTCCTGGATTGTAATCGATTTCAAATATTTTACAGAACGGCCACCAATGAAACCTGCAAGTACATCGTGAAATACGGAGTTAGGCAGATTAAAAAAAAATTGGAAATTAAAGTTTGGGTTACCTGGAACGACGACTCTTATTGGAAATCCATGATCACGAGTCAAAGTTTTGTAATTCATCTACCGGAGAGGTTTCAATACATGTTGAAAGTTGACAAAACGTTAATAACCTATACCTCATAAGCTAATAAGACATCACCAAACTCGTCCCTAAAATGCGTTCGCAGGGGAGGTTAATAGAGCTTTAACATAGTCATAAAGTTCAATTATTACATACAATGCTTTCGAGAGAGGGATAGAAGAGCCATAGCATTTATCTTCTTCACACTGGCGGGGAAGTGTAAAAAAAAAAAAAATTATGGCGTATTAAGTTTAATATTGCGTAATTTAGTGTTTGTGTCATATTACCTGTTCCACAGACTCAAACGCTACATGTAACCTGGATAAATTCTTGATTTTCGTTGTTACGCCAACTGTGGCAAGCACATCACGAAGTCTGCATCCACTGTAAATAGCGTTCCCTAAAGCTCCAGGACCCCAAATCACCTGTTTTGTCATCAATACAGAGTTTATCGAACTTTGTTAAAATGGTTTACTCACTCCCTTCGTATGTTTGACTTTATGCAAACCGTCTCTTCTGTTGCCCTATTGAACACCATTTTAATACCAGTTATCCTCTTGATACAATTCCACTTTTTAAAATTACCGCGCACTGTTAAATAAAGAAGATAAAAGATTTTAGAGGAAAAGGGAAGGAAAACGAGCGTTTTATTCCTCTTCTTACCTGCATCACCATCATGACAGAAGCTTTTTCATAATTTTCTTTAAGGTCCTTCATGGTGAATTGAGTTGGCTTCTCACAGCCTAAGCCATCTATGGTAAGAACGTGTTCTTGCTCTTTGATATCAGGTAATGGGCCATGGTTACGGCAGAAAAAGTATTCCTCAGGTGTGATATAGTTCTTCATCAAATCTGGAGGAGAGGGCTCTGCATTAAACGGAGCATCTTTACGTACGATGAGTGCCGTGTTATCTCGTTTAGGGTCTTCACTGTAATCCAAAGTAGACATTTTTCTTAGAATGAAAAAAGAGGAGAAAAAAGAATAAAAGAGGGAAAAAGGTATTATCGTGAAAACTACTAAAAAAACAAATCATTTTTGGAGCTGATCACGGCCACCTACGTTAATGCTATCATCCAATGAGCTTGATTGACTTTCCCACGGTATAAAATGCAGAAACAGGTCACAAAGGGGCCGTTTAAGAATAAATCAACCTACTATGCACATAGTTTTTACCTTTAAACAGATAAATTGCATCTATTCTGTTCTAGCTTTGCAGCTACTGGTCGCAAACTATTCGCAGTACTTTAACCTCACCATATGCCACAATCAACAGACAAAAATTATGAAATTTTCCAGAGAGTGGTGATATCATTGTGTTTAATTCTTACATGGTCTGTATTGT
Organism: Mucor irregularis B50; assembly: GCA_000587855.1. Lineage (NCBI taxonomy): Eukaryota > Fungi > Mucoromycota > Mucoromycetes > Mucorales > Mucoraceae > Mucor > Mucor irregularis. The sequence continues at coordinate 24,600 of AZYI01000168.1, read as the reverse complement.
GTTTTAAATCAAAGCTTATTTGGTATGAAACTAGATTGATAAAAGAAGCTATGAGAGCTGACGGAGCAAGGTAGGAAATAAGTGAGAAGTATCAGAGATAATCTGAAGCTCTTTGATCTCGAAGGGTGAGTGCCACGGTAATGACCAAGTTCGCACAGGTACCATTGCCCATATGAGTATTTTGTTAATATATATTCATCAATTGGAGTTAGCAAGCGGAGGGTTTTACGCACTCAAGCAAGGAAGTATGCTCCTTTTGCTTCCTAATGGCATATAAAAATTTAGAGGCCAATTTGAAAGAATAATTGATGACATACCTTTTATCTAGATAAAAGAAATAGTCGAGAACACCCTCACAGCTAAATCTACACTAAAGCTGCCACGAATACAAGAGTCTTTAGTATGAGAATTTATACAGGTTTACCAAAATTGTCAACTACTTCACAACGACCATATAGCTCGTGTTGTCAAACTACTTCACAACGACCATATAGCTCGTGTTGTCAAGGAAGAAGGAAGGTAGGATATCTTGATATGCTGGTACATGATGGCATGCTATACAGCTTAAATTAGCATAAATAAACTTGACTGATACAGTTGTCGAATTTAAAACCATTTAGGTCCTTTTTTATTAAGTACTTATGGGGTCACCAGGTGTTTTTCGTTCGACGGAAACTATGTTTCTAATAAGTAGTCCATCAAACTTTATTGATATTTGCCATTCTTAAAACCTGGTGTCCCCAAAATTAATTTTCGCTTGAAAAAATGCTGTCAGCACATTTTTCCCACGACCGATAAGGTCGCTCATTGAGTTACTTGTGAGCAATTATATTTTTGAAAAGGGAAAATGGTACACTCGGGGAGATCGTAAAGGGAAAAAAAAATAATGATAAAAAAATGTGTAAAATGGTAATAGTAACAATTTGCTTTAAAAAAATAATAGTAAAGTGTGAATGGAAGATATAGATGCAATGAAGTGATTAAAAAGGAGATAAAAGGTAGTAAATAGGGGTAGTGGTGGTGATGGAAGTGGTGATGATTCTGATGCAGTTTACTCTATGGACCATCGTCTAGAGGAAGCATTTGATTTTTCGATACCCAATGGAGCCATGGAGTGCGCCGAGGAGGCAGAAGCAGTTGCATGAGAGACTAATTATACAAATTTGTATTAGCAGATTGATTCACAACACACAATAAAAAGACATCATATACTCACTATGATTCATTAAACCGAGATTAAAGTTTCTTAAACAAACGACACCAATAGGTACAGAAGCCTAAGATACACATGAATTAAGTACAAGGGGATATAGGGGAGCTCTTTGCTTTCTTTTTTCCTTACCAAAATTAAAACCATATCCACGCACACTACAAAAGATATAAAAAAAAAGGGGTTTAGCGGAGATCATCATCACGGCGTTTTAATTACACAAAGGAGTAGTCAGGGGGAATGAAATGATCTTCATAGACTTACAGAAAAAGGTCAAAAACGCTTTGGAGCCCAAGAATCTTGCAGGATTTTGCGAAATTTGGATCAACATATAAATATAGTATGCCATACTGGCAATACATAATGTTAAAAAGATGTACATGTGGATCTTCTTCTCGCGCCTCAACTATAAGTTTAGATTGGACATGAGTTCTCCTCCATTTCTTTTATATGTCAAATAGTCTACTTACACCCCAATAAGCTGACACCAACATAGTGATAGAGACAACACAGCTGAAAACAATATGCTCGATTAATTCTCTTGTAATTTCTGATTCATTGCCTTGTTGTCTAGAATCTGGCCACCATGCAACAATCAATAATGCTAAATACTGAACCGAAAATCCAAGAAAGAAGAAGAAATCGAATTTCAACAGCATCATAAAAATCTGATACATCTTGTAGCGATCTGGAGTTCAAAATAGCATTGTGTGTCAGTTATTTTACTCTTAGTTTGAGAGCGTTATGTATATATGTATACCTCTCATGGCTAGATCTGCACCAATCTTTTTGTAAATATGCCAACCAAACTCCAAGTACAACTTGTAAGCAAGAAAGACAAAGACGATCGTACTTATAATCATAACGCAAATTTGTGTAATCTCTGCCCATTTCGATGCCTGATATGCATTTCCCAGGTAATTTAAAGCTTGTTCTACACCGGTGCTATTTTTAGAGTCCATGTCGGTTGCCACGACTAACGTTGATGATTGATGAAATTGAATGACAGAATAAGCACTCATTCCTAACTCAAAAGCGACCAGCGCAATAAGTTGAATCGTATTTCGTTGGTAAATCTACCAAGTAAGTCGTATTAGCATTCTACAAAAATATTCAAAGCATCTTGTTCTTGTTCTTACAGCATCCACGACAAGAAAAACAGTAAATATTTGTGCTAATATAAATAAGATGAAATAGACGAGAAGTGATCTAGCATTGGCAAAAGAAGTCATGATAGCCGTCGAATCTTTGAGTGTCAACTTTAGATTGCCGATCATATTAATTTCGTTGGCGTGAAAGGCAAAGATGATAGCTTCGAATGCTATTGCTAAGAGTGCCTGGAGAATGATGGCACAAAAAATCGCTCTTGTCCACCGTGACTCACCAAACTATAATTTATAATGTTATACAAATTAAAATAAAAAAAAAAAATAAAGAATTTGATATGTGTTCCTTACGACTCGAGATATAATCCACATTGAAAACCTTTATTCTCTCTTTTTGTGTGTGTGTATGAGTCGAATATTTAGTGCTAGTAGTTGATTGGTATTTGTGGTTTTGGTGCTAAGAGAAGTTGATAAGTCCAAATGAATAAGATATTTTAGGTTCAAATCATGAACTATAAAAATAATAAAGAAAAGTAGAGAAAAGAGAAGAAAAAGAGTGCGAAATGAGGAGAAAATAAATATAAATAAGACAGTGAAATGAAGAGAGAGGGGGCATCTGATAATGAAACGCCGCATTAGTTATTTGAGATATGAAGCACAGTAAAAACGCAGTGAGTTTCTTCTAACTTTAACTTGTGTTACATTTATTGAGTCTTATTAAGTAATTAACTCGTGTTTAATGGATGTCTTTAATTTAATCTGTATCAAAAAAGATCTATATATACATTTTCACTACACCCTTTAGCTCTAATCCTTAACTCTTTTTCGAGAGTTATAAATATCTTACTTTAACAATAGATGTCAAAACTAAACAGCTAATAATTTGACTCTATTTTTATACTTTTTTACGATACCAAGTAAGCCGCTGTCTATATGTGCTTTGAGGTCTATATTCATACTTCTTCCCTTGCGTGGAAAAAAAAACGTGTCTCGCAAGTGTCTGTCAACTCTCCTTTAACATCTTCTTGTTACAATTCAGAAAAAGTTACAAGATGACAGTGTGAGGAACAATAAAGATCAACAGTGACTGATCACAAAAATCCGGGTTTCAGCGCGTTGCTACTTTCTCAATTTTATATTTTTTGCAACCGTGTTTTTTTCTTGAGTAAAATGGACTATGAAAACTCTACCAAAGACCAATATCTTAATCATCAGTTTGACCCTCTTCTAGAGGTCAAGCAGCAAATTGCAAAAAGCCTTAGTTATGCCGAGCGAATAGAAATCCTGAAATACTTAGAGAATCTTGATAAATGCGATATTATTGGCAAATTACCAATGCCATTAGCAGCACGGATACTGAGACTGTTGCTTCCCGAGGAATTAGTTTCTCTAAGACTTGGTAATTTCATTTAATCTAAAGTGTGTGATTACATGGAAAGTTGACTTCTTTGTCATATTAGTAAGCAGGACTTGGAATAAGAAGATCACTCACGATTCTGTATGGAGACCCATTTGCATAGAATATAGTATCATACCAGATCCCACCAGTGCATCGATCTGCTGGAACAGCTCTCTTCCTATATACCACGACTTATTTCAGCGTAGCTTGACTATGGCGAAAAATTGGAAGACAATGAAGTGCAAACGAATTGAATTGAAATATCACACGGGGCCCATCCTGTCAATGGTTATTGCAAATCCTACACGTCTATTCACTGGCGATATAGACGGGAAAATACATGTCTGGGATGCTCAAAATGAATGCTATGTAACTTATATCGGTGCTCATGAAAATCATGTATCATGCCTCGCTCATAGCGCACGCTATTTAGCTTCTGGATCTGCAGATACTACGATTGGTGTCCATGACATGAAGACACTGAGGCAAATATCCAGGTTACGAGGACACGAAGGACCAGTCACAGCACTATCATTTATGAAAAATAACAACAGCATATTATTCAGCGGATCAACAGATAGGACAATTCGTGTGTGGAATACGGATACAAATTCATGCATAAGGATATTACACGGACAAGAGAACACAATCAGCTCAATTATACACTGCACAGGCTTCCCTTCTACTTATTGTCAATCAGAAATGGAGTTAGAATCTGTGGATAGAAACAGAGCTGGATATCTCGTTACTGGCTCAAGTGATCGCAACATCTTTTTATGGGATTTGAAAACATCTATCTTGACAGATGAGCCAGATGTGATAAACACTATCATGGAAGCAAAAGGTCCCATCTCTGCACTAGCTGTATATGATGAATCATTAGCAAGGTCTTCCAAGAATATCTCTACTTTCAACAACTATTATACCTACTCCAGACAACCGATCAATATACCAACCTTTGTAGTTTATTCTGCGCTTCCTGATGCGACTGTTACCCTATATTCTCTACCTGCATTTGAAAGGACTTTTGTTGAAACACCCAATATACATCGCAGCACTATATGGTCCATTTCACCCGCCATCATTCATTCCAAATTAATAACGACTTCGGGAGATAGAACCGCGATTGTTTGGGATCTCAAGACGCCTAAATCAAGTATTACTCTGGCTGGATTTGACAGTGCTGTGGTATCAAAGTGCTATATCTCCTCAACTTGATTTTGATTGATATCGTCTTGAACTGATGATTCAAAATTTGGTGTATTGGGAACTAAAGGTCGATTCGGGACGTCTGGGTTTGCAGGCTTAGGGTGCACGAGTTTAGCTTCGTGAAAGTCTGATAGAATATCTGAAGTTGTCGCAGTAACAGTGGATGATGGCTCTCCGTATGAGGACGAGCTTGCTGTAACAAAGGAATATGTCGAAGTAGGTATGAAGTCTTCTAAACACTCTAAATCATCAAAATCGCAATCTATTTGATATTCTGCTAGATTAGTACAATATTATAAGTTCTTTTGAAACACCCAATATACATCGCAGCACTATATGGTCCATTTCACCCGCCATCATTCATTCCAAATTAATAACGACTTCGGGAGATAGAACCGCGATTGTTTGGGATCTCAAGACGCCTAAATCAAGTATTACTCTGGCTGGATTTGACAGTGCTGTGGTATCAAGTGCTATATCTCCTCAAGAAGAATTTGTATGCTTTGGAACAGAGAAGGGAACCATCGTCCTTTTCGACATGATGGAGCCTTCTTCTTGATAAAAGTAGAATCATGTTGTATAAATAATTTATTTTATTTAATTTTTTGTTTAAAGTATAATATTTCAAAGTTTAATAACAAATGGAACACGTATATATATGATATGTATAAATATATAAAAAAACGTATTACTTATGACAGAGATTGTTGTTGATCTCGACTATTGCCTTGAGCTCTAGTTAATGTTGGTACAGTGGCTTCTTCTTCCTCACCCTCTTCTTTTGCCAGAGGAAGTGTTGGTGGTGGTGGTTCAGCAACGCAGTAATACTCTGCGATCCGATTTCGATCATAGGCTTCTACCCCATCTCGTAGGACGTTTTCATCCCAGATACCTGGAGGCAGTCCCTTCCTCTCTTTCTTTCGACAACTTTGCTCCCAAAGCGCTATTTCATCTTCTCCTAATCTACGCACCGGATCTGCCAAGACTTCAGCTCGTGAAATTAAAGGTGGGCCAGCCGCATCACGAAGTGGAACGTATTGATCATCAGGTAAGTCAAGAGGGCTCATAAACGGTTTGCCATGCTCTTCTAGGTATTTCTTTTTATAGTCCTCAATAAATAACTGTGCCGGACCCTTTCCGTTGTTTGATATATTCGGTTCCTCTTCAGGAGGAATATAGTGATGGTTTGATACCATTGGTAGCGGTTCCTTAGTGAACTTTCCTAATATATTATTGAGTCGCGGTGAAGCCAAAAACTGTTGCTGCAGTGGAGGGTCAAGAACCACTTCATCTTGTAAGCTTATTTCCACCATCTTGCTACTGCTGCCTGTAGACATCATTCTCTGTCGCTCTGTCGACGGGTGCCGTAACAACTTGTTGAGGTGTTGACTCAGCGGTGTTCCCAATAGGCCTTTGTTATCTGCAATGATCTCTGTTAGTTGAGGTGACCTTTCCTTGCCAATGTTTGGAGTAGGCTTTGACCGAGTAGCAGCAGCATATTCAGCTTCTTTTTCTAGTTGGTTATAAGCTGCAATACTATCATCATCATTTTCATCTTCATCGTCATCACTAATTATATTGACTGAAATTTGCATAGGAGAGGATGCGCTTGCAGGCGTGCGCAAGAACTTTTGCAAAGGATACGTAAGTGCAGTTGGATCATATGTTGGATCCAGTGCAGATGGTATGGCTGTGGTTGCATTTGTTTGCGTAATGGGGACTTCTGTCGATAATTGCGCAATAGCTGGCTCGCCAAGTTGGTCTGATAATTTTTCTACCTGGTTAATTTCCGCAGCAACATCGTCCAGTTTTGAAAAGATCTTTAGATCGTTACTTTCATTTGGCTGTTCTAGATTTGGAACTCCTGTTTGTTGAAGTGCGTGAACAATATCTTCTTCGGAAATAATGGCTGCTTCTTTTTCTGGAGACAGCACTTGCTGTGTAAGATCGAAAACAGTGTTTGTCCATCATTTTCATCTTCATCGTCATCACTAATTATATTGACTGAAATTTGCATAGGAGAGGATGCGCTTGCAGGCGTGCGCAAGAACTTTTGCAAAGGATACGTAAGTGCAGTTGGATCATATGTTGGATCCAGTGCAGATGGTATGGCTGTGGTTGCATTTGTTTGCGTAATGGGGACTTCTGTCGATAATTGCGCAATAGCTGGCTCGCCAAGTTGGTCTGATAATTTTTCTACCTGGTTAATTTCCGCAGCAACATCGTCCAGTTTTGAAAAGATCTTTAGATCGTTACTTTCATTTGGCTGTTCTAGATTTGGAACTCCTGTTTGTTGAAGTGCGTGAACAATATCTTCTTCGGAAATAATGGCTGCTTCTTTTTCTGGAGACAGCACTTGCTGTGTAAGATCGAAAACAGTGTTTGTCTTGTCGGGAATTATTTGCTCTTGGATTAGCTTTGGCTTCGGTTCAAATTCAAAGTTATTGTTTCCACCACTGTCACCTTGTTGATTCCGGCGCTGCCAGTTCGTAAAGAAGTCATCGCGTACGCGAGCTGCATCTGGTATAGTAACTACGGCTTTCAACCCAGAACCGCTCTGTAGTTGGGAGAGCGAAACGTCGACAATGTCTTTTCCTCCTAAAGCACCCAACCTTTCTTTCATGGCAAACGCCCCATTATCACCACCTTCACCGTTGCTTTCGAGATCATGCATGGGCATATCGTGATTTCTTCGGAGGTTACGTCTACGGGTTGTGTTTTTCCATACAAAAATACCAACGGCAATACCAGCAACGACCAAGACACCACATGCACTGAGAACACCAGCCTCCACGTTGCTAAGTGCAGAAAGTTGTTTCTCTTCGTGGAGTAAATTCTCGGTAGATGAGCCTAGATCTTGATTTTGATTGATATCGTCTTGAACTGATGATTCAAAATTTGGTGTATTGGGAACTAAAGGTCGATTCGGGACGTCTGGGTTTGCAGGCTTAGGGTGCACGAGTTTAGCTTCGTGAAAGTCTGATAGAATATCTGAAGTTGTCGCAGTAACAGTGGATGATGGCTCTCCGTATGAGGACGAGCTTGCTGTAACAAAGGAATATGTCGAAGTAGGTATGAAGTCTTCTAAACACTCTAAATCATCAAAATCGCAATCTATTTGATATTCTGCTAGATTAGTACAATATTATAAGTTCTTTGAGTGCTTTCATATAGTAACCTGATTGCTCCGTCGAAAGTACCGCTGATAGCGTTACATATATTAGCAGCAACCAATAAATCCAGTTGGATCTATTTCGTAGCATTGTATGTTATTTCTGAACGAATAAAGTAAAAATGAGACAAAAATAAAGTAATATGAAACTATTCTAATTTTGATATTCAAGGTTGTTGTGTGTTTCTTAGCGTATTCGGAAACTTCAAAAGTGATGTGTGTTTACAGTTGTTATCTTAATAGTAACCACTTTTCGGAAACATACGTGAAGCTAAATATAGAGCCTGAAAAAGCTTAAATGTCTAATTTAAAATTATTGTTTGTATTCTATAGAATATACTGCACTAGGCGGACCAGGTAGAAGTAACTACATCAATTCGGCCGATCTGATCAGTTGCGCGCTCCGCACAAATTCAAGTTCAAAATTTTTGGGCTGCTTTTAGTGAAAGAGGTTTGTTCACCATGTCATTAAATGAATCTACACCCAACGCTGACAGCAGTGCGATCTGTTCGAGTAATTTGTCTGCCCTCAAGAGTCGCTTAGAGAGATATAAATTAAAAGATCAACTTATTGTAAGAACGGGAAATGTCACCAACGTAGATCTTGTAACTTGTTAACCATTAAGCCCTTTAGACACAAAAAGAGATTGAGCATGAGAATATGTTGGCTGAAAAAGAAAGACTAGAGAAAGAACGTGAGGCGCTTAGACTTGAGGCAGAGAAACAAACTTTGCTTTTAGAGCTGCAAAGAGTATCCAGTGCCAAACCTCCTGGTAAGCCTTGCATAGCACTCATAACTTTATGTAAGCTGTACTAACTTACCAATAATAAAAAGCGCCAAAGCCCGCACCTGCTCAGCAACCTGCACCAGCTCCATCTTTCTTTAACGCAGGAGCAATGTCTTTTGGCTACCCGGGTGCAGTGACTGAAAAAGAGGCAATCGATTGGTTGAGAAACGGCTTTTAACCTTTCTGCGCAAGCTTACAATAAAAACAACAACAACATACATACATAGTATACCCCACGCACATTAACTTTATGTACATACACGCCTTTTATTATAATAAACCAACTACTTTGACGATTGCTTGTAGCTACTTGTGTCTAATACTTGTTTTCCACATAATGCACAAATGCCCTTCTTGTAGGCGCAGTCTATACGAATGAAAGTTAGTTTATTTTTTAGTCTGTATATGCTATGACCAAGTAAAGTACCTTGACAATAGTGTGCTTTGTCTTGATGGCATTTGTTTTTACAGATTTTGCATTTACTCTTGAGAGGATCAAACCTAACATAAAAGCGATGAGTCGTTATTGATTGCTTGATGTCGTTTCTAATCTTACTTGATTTTCGCTGATCTAGATAATAACTTGTTTTGATTCAACTTTCGACCAGAAGATCCAGCTTTAAAGTTTAAACAAGATGCTTAGTTTACATAGAATGATGTCAAACGATGAAATCTACATACCAACAACGTTCTTTGAGCCGTCCTTCCATTTATCGGGTGCTGCTAATGTAGCCAATTTCTTTTCACATTTCTTGCAGACCATGTTATTTTATCTGGGTGTGTGCTGCGGTGAAAGGAAAATGGAAATCGAAAGTTGCATTTCAATTTTAAGCTCCCACATCGCGCCCACCAAGTATCACAGCTCGCATGTAATTATTTTAATCCCAAATTTAGACTGATAGTAAGCTCTGAGTTGCAGACTATCAAAACTTCAATAATCCGCATAATCAGCCAAGCAAAAGCTAAATATTGATAATAAGGGGAAAGGAACCGTCCCTAAAGACACAAATCACTATGCAAAGGTCCTCAACAATAAGCACGAAGAGTCGGGTTCAAAGATATTTATAATAGACCATGGTTTAATCATCCAAGGAGAAGAGTAGTGTTTAGTATTAAATAAAAGAAAAATGAATAGTAAATTGTAAGGGAATAGTATTAAATAGTGGTGATGGTAAAATAGGTTATTGTTAAATTTCTACTACGGTGTGTCTTTTTTATGCTGATCTCTGTAAGCCAATGACTTTACTGCTATCAGTTTCGTATGCACATTGTTCTTGGTCTACAATCATTTCGTTGATAAGCGTTCTCAAAAATGCCTGCTCATATTTCGAATTTTCAAATACAGTGGTTAAACTTTCAGAAGGACATCTCAAAAAGTTGGGTGCAAACACCATCGCCAAGTTGTTGACATTCATTAAAGTGTGCTTGATAATGGCAGGGTCTGTGAATTCCTACATAATAAAAGTCGGTTTCAATACTCTCTTCTCGACACCAACACTATGTCTTCTTTCTTACCCTCAAAAAGCTGATGGTATACAAAGCAATACGTCTATTGGTATCAGGTAATCGATTTATAATGGCAATAGCCTTTTCTGGGTCTTCCGCGTATTCTATACAATCATTGTAGTTTTCTGATGTAATAATGGGGTCTGCCAAGTCTCTCAACCAATATTTCAAGAGTGATGCAGGCACATTGGGATCGGTGATACCAGTGGCATCATAATTGCCATTTTCAATTCTGACACGCTATTATGACAGAATCATTCAGTAAATAAATAATTGAAAATGATGTGAATCTTACCAAATCTGTGACAGCATCAGCATCGCCAGGCACACGGAAAATACCTTCTGATTTTTGACCATTAGTTTCTCTTACGACGTTTGCCAAGAAAGGGACAATTTGAGGGATTTGTAATCTTGGGTCTGTCTTGTTTTGTAAATTCATGATAAATTCGAGTGATTCACCAAACACAGAAGGCTTGAATGGTGCTTCCTACAGTGTATGATACTCTCATTGAGTTAGCTGGACTAAAATAATCACTGTTCACTATTTTCATACCTTGGCCCGAAAAATCTCTGCGCTGGTGAGTACTTTTCCTTTAGCACCTCTGATACACACACGCTTTAATTTAGTTGAAACATGTTGGCTCATGATATCCACTTGATTTTCCTTCACATGGTGATTTTGTTGAACAAAATCAGTCAAGTAATTTTCGAGATTTTTCGAAGGGGGGAAAGTGACACTTATGATGCATAAAATCTCCCAACCTTTCCGAATACTCTCCCTAAATAAAAACATAATGAAATTGTTAATCTTTAAACTTGCATGCGTTGTAATTATTGAGCTATTACCCATTTGGATTATCGTGAAGTTGTTTACACGTTTGTACGTAAATCTCGTCTCTCATTTGTCCTTTTGTAATACCGCAGGTTAAAATGGTTTGGATATCTTCAATTTCGTTCGAGTTGCGTGGACGTGTTCTATCGCCCATAACCATTTGAATCAACTTGAAACATTTGAGAGCGTCTTTATTCAAGTCTTTGTTGAGCATGATAAGTGGTTGTTTAATCGAATCCTAAATCATATCATTGTGTATGTGTGTCAGTAACAGTGTTAATTGGAAGTCAATTTATATATATAACTTGTATCACTTACTTTAGTCCATTTTAACATTTCGGTCATTGGTACTCTTCTTCTAAATAAACCACGTTTGTGTGTCGAAAAATACTTTTGAGCGAATCCATCTATAGCAAATCGATTGATCTCTTGTTGTAATCCAACAGGTAAAGTAGGTCTATGAATGATATAGTATATAAGTCACTGTGTCGGTTGAATTGATTAAGTAATTAGTGTTATTTTTACTTTCTGATGGTAGTATTAGGAGAGATATTTTCGCATTCTATTTTATTTAATGGATGCATTGCCTGCGCAGCCTCTATTATGAAAAGAAAAAATTTCAGCATATTTAATTTTAAGGCAAAGATAGAAGAAGAGAAGAAAACTCACCTGGATTATTCATTGGAGCACTGACAGACATATTGTATTTACTGACTGCAGGGGAAGTACCTGACGATCGTGAAACCAAATTTTTCAATGGATTTGTACCACTTGTAGAAGATTTGCTCGTTCTTGTAAAACTTGAAAATGCCGAAAAGTGTGATCCTCTTCTTGACCTATTGACCTCAACAGGCTCCTATATAATTTCATAATTTATGTTTAAAAGGAAATTTAATTTTTTTAGGAGAGAACAAGCGTGTGTTTCTAACCTTCTGTTGTAAAATGGAGCAAAAGCTTTGCTTCCTTGAAGCAAGTCCAAAATTAAATAATAAACTGGATGAATTTGTTGGGCTTACGTCGCCGCTGCCGCCGCTATGATGTTGTGCTGTATTTGGTGAGGTAGGTGATGGTAAAACAGCGGATAGTGAATCTTCGGTATTTTGTGCTGGCATACTGGAAGTCAAAATCATAATATTACTATCTCTTTTATTATTCTTCGTGCAACCTTCCGCTGAAGTGGATCTTTTATGGTGACGAGCTGTAGCAGTTGTTGTGGTCGAGGAACAACCACTGCTACTGCTCGTTGTTGAAGTTGAAGCGGAAGTGGTATTTACAGATAGATCGAGCGATCGACTTGTTCTCTTTTCCTCAAGTGTTGGAAATAAAGTGATCGACTCTGGTGTTTCTTCCTTCACGAACATGGTCATTTGGTTAGCGAAATGTTGCGAAGGCTAGAAAATATAAAAAAGTTGAAAAAAAAATTAAGTTGAAAGGGAAAGAGAGAAAGGAAACTTAAAAAAATTAACTTTACTCGAATCTTTACAAGAGAAATGACGTTTGTATTCATAGGTTTGACCCAATTTGAAATATTGGCACGAGTGTGATAGTAATACGGTAGTTGGTTTTTTTCATCCCACAACTCCCACCAATCACCTTCTGGATCATTGGGTTTTCTAATTAAAGTTATTTCAATGATAAGTAAATTCACACTATTTTGACTAATTTCATGGTTATTTTACACTGATAATGCATTATCGGGCTTTGACCATGAGCATTCGCCTGTTGTCTACAATAAATTTTTGGCTTGTCAATTCCCACTTTGAATTCTAAGTTCCAGTTCTTTTTTTTGGTTTTACTGTATTTGCATAAAATGAACAAGTAAACTTTGGATTCGTTATTTCAATCCATTCATAGCAGCACTCTTTAGACATTTTATTTTTATTTATTTTAAAAGTGAAAGAAGGAGAAAAATGAGTTGAGAAGGGAGGATAAAACGTTATATATATTTGGAAAAAAAATGTAACACAACACTTGCGCTGCTGCTGTTGTTGTCGTTGCTGTCGGCTGCTGGGATTCATATGGAAATAGTGTTTTCCATGCGCGGCACGCAAAAATCAACTTCTCCTCTTATGGACTTTTACAGCGAAATTATCACAAACACAACTATTTATCATGATCAACGAGGAACAAGACATTTATAAGCTGAGTCAACGCTTGGAAGAGTTGAGGGCCTCTGAGTCCTCATCTCAATTACCTTCCGGTATTGGCAACTCATTGTTAAAACTAAGACTCCAACAAGAAGACGACTCGAATCCACCTAGTAACTACAATAGTGATACTGACGAGCCAAAGCCTCGTAAAAGGGATCGTCTTGAGAGGGTTAAGCAGGAAGTCGTCCTTGATCAAGATTTCACTACTGCTAGTAAACCATCGGTCAATCGTGACGATTTCCAATCTATTTGTGTATTAGGGAGAGGAGCGTAAGTTGATCTGTTGTAAAATAAAGTCTAATCTTGCTTCTAATCTCTATTGAATAGATTCGGAAAAGTATTCTTGGTCAAGCACCAGCAGAGCAAAGAGCTGTACGCAATGAAAGTACTGAAAAAGGCTTCTTTGGTTGTTCACGGTAGACAGGCGCAGCAAGCCAAGACAGAGAGACAAATCTTGGAGGAAGTCAGACACCCCTTTATCGTCAAATTGTGTTATGCTTTTCAAACCCCCACTGAGTTACATATGATTTTGGATTATGCTGTGGGTGGAGAACTATTTCGTCATTTGGATCACGGCAAGTATTCCAATCGTTTTTTCAGGGTATATGTTCATAGGTACTTATTACTCGTTTTTTCATGTATGTAGAGGGTATGTTTTCGGAGCCTATGGCAGTGTTTTATGCGGGGGAATTGGTACTGGCTTTAGAGCACTTGCATTCACTGGGTATTGTATACCGCGACTTGAAGCCTGAAAATTGCTTGTTGGATGCGGAGGGACATGTTGTCTTGACCGATTTCGGGTTATCCAAAGTCGCCGTGGATGGAAAAACAAATACAATCTGCGGTACAGCTGAATACATGGCTCCAGAGATTTTAATGGGATTAGAGTATGATATTACAGTAGATTGGTGGAGTCTGGGCATTTTGCTGTATGATATGATGACGGGTTCTGTAAGTTAATGATAAATTATGTATATTTGGTTACCCATTTGTTTTGAATTAATCAATATGCATTATCAAGCCACCTTTTAGTTCAAATAATCGTAAAAAGACAATTGATTCTATCTTGACAAAAAAGATCAACATGCCCTATTATATGACCGCAGAAGCCAAGGATATATTATCCAAAGTAAGTAGAGTGTTAATTTCAATGCAAAATAATGAAATACTTATATGTCTGTTACTTAGTTACTGCGTAAGAATCCCAACGCACGTCTCGGAGCCAAGCCCAAGAAGGCTGATGCGATTCGTAAGCACAGGTTCTTTCGTTCCATTGATTGGGCTGCTTTAGAACGTCGTGAACTCACTCCTCCTATTGTGCCTATTGTTGTAAGTGTAGCATATATATATAGTAATTACCATCATTGAATTCACTTACTAACAGCACCTTATATGTAAAAAAGACTGACCCTGAGTCAGCAGAGGTAAAGTGTATTTAGATTATATGATTGACAAAAACCTGATTTTTTTTTTTAAACTCCACACTATTATTAGAACTTTGATCCTTTATTTACCACTGAAGCGCTTGTGGGATCTCCCAACAATCAAGATCAATTAGCTCAGTCAGCAGAGGCTAATAGCCACTTTTTAAACTTTAGCTACGTTTTGGACACCACCACAACAACGCATTCCGTCCCAACCTAAATAATTCTTTTGTCTTTCTCCTTCTCTCAATTTAGACACAAAAACTACTGACAAACGGGTTTCCTGCTAGAATAATGATACACACTGCTACTGCTGTTGTTCCTTCTCCTTTTTTATTATTATACATATGCTATTTCATCAATACCTAGACTACGACGCACTTGCATTAAAGCGACTAATTCTTTGATACTTTCTTCTAAAATGACGACATTGTTCAACAACATAGATAATGTGATTTCTGTACTTTTGTCAATACGTTTAGGTCGAGAGGGGTCCGCCGTCTTGGGTGCAAACGTATGTTCGTCCTCATCGTCCAAGTCCAAAATGGGCTCTTCTCGATCATTGACAAAATTGGAGGGGAACAAAGGTTGGATACGCATCGTGGATGTCTTTCTGACGTGTAAAGCGAGAGGCGACATGGGGTTGTTCATGATCACATTCATATTGACACCAGATGGGGGTGGGGGGTTAGGAGAGATACGAGGACTACCATTTGACCCTAATGCCATGGTTGAAGCAGATGATGAAGGGCTCAGGACAGGAGTAGGGTCAGTGGATGAAATGGAGGGTCGAAGCACTGAGGGTCTCCTGTTCATATTCATCATTTGAGGTGTGGAATTGTTTGTGGGAACTACAGTACGTGTACTGGTGGAAACAGAGGGTGACATAATACGCTTGTTGTTGCTGCTGCTGTTGTTACTGTTATCTAAAAATGAGGTTTCTCCAGAGATCAGGGCATTGCGTCGTTCCTCTAAAAGTTTGTCAAATGCATGAATTTCTGAGCGATAATAATCAACCTGTTGCGTGAGCGTTCGAAATAGCGTAAAGAATGGAGGGTATGATTTAAAATATGTAGGTGCTGTCATCTTATTGCTTTCTCTATCTGCACCAAAATCCACGGAGCGATCGTCATCTTCATCGTCTTCATCCAACGGTGCATTTGTGTCATAATGAGCGTAAATATCTTGGCTACGAATTTTGGGTTTTGTGACGGATGGCTGGCCGTTGGAATTCAGGACAAGGATATCGTCTCGATTCGTTCGGTCTGTTTCGCTGAAAGAAATCCAACCTTCCAAACTGCGATAAGGACAAAGCGCCAAAGAGGAGATAACACCGGTCAAAGCTAGGTTCAACTCAGATGACTGTGTGAAGAAATGGCTAAGCAAGCTTAACAAAATCTGCAATAATGGATCTGTCGAGCGAATTCTGTGTCGAGTCAATCCTTTCATACCATTGCATTTTAAACTTTGCTTTCGTTTCATTTGTTTCTCCTTTTCTTCTATTTCCTCCTTTCTGCTGTCCTCGCGCTGTCCATACTTGAAGCTTCTTCTTCTTTTCGCTTTAGGGGCCTCTTGTATGTCATGGCGGATATCATTGGGTTGATCACCCACAGGGTTGATATTCTGATAGCACCAATCTGAATCGATTGTCATTTCTACGTCGCGGAGGTAGTTTTCATAGCCACATGCTAGTACATCTTGCGCGTGGTTCGCATCAATAGCGATGATAAGGGAAAAGTACAATTCCACTTCACGAAGATGGTGTGATATAATGGTGGGATTCTTATCGATTTCTGGGTAAAAGGAAAGTAATTTGAGGGAATATTGACAGTGATTTTTGATAAGCGTTTTGAGTAGTTTTAAGGTGGCAATTACTGTGGTTTGAGAATTGGATTTGAGTCGACTGAAAATCAAGTCTTTGAGCGTGAAATGACTGGGTGTTGAAATGGATCCCTTTCTTTCGTTGTTACTGCCAATTTCAATGCCTTCCACGCCGCTAGATATAAATTCTTCGGGTTCTTCGAATGAAGGTGTAGGAGGAATGGTGATATCCTCATCATCCATCAAATAACCCACGACCATCTTTGACAAATCTTCCTGCTGTACTGTTTGTAATATCAAATCAATATAACTGATCACTGCGACCGAAGATCCGTCCACGTCAGAACATTCGAGAATAGAAGGATATAAAATGTTTTCGAGAAAAATGGTGCGCACGCTGTTCAATAACGAAACTGAAATTTCGGCATTGGGACAGCGTGTAAGCACATCTTGACAAAACTCCAATAGCTTTAAAAATGAATCTAATTGATACTTGAACTCGGGTGAGTTGGAATACTCAGCACCCAATCCGATAGGGAATCGATTTGCGTTGACCGTTGAGGCGTTGTTGGCGGAGGAGAGTGATTCAATGGAATCTTGGCCCAGTAAAAATGTCGTGGGGTTTGCATAAATTTGATCCACTTCATCTTTGACAATGAGTTTTCTGGGTAATTGAGAGTACAATGCACCGAGTCCAGCGGCCATAATTGTTGCAAAATCAGATCCAAAAATAAAATCACCCAATTGATCGTTGGCCATCTCCATTATAAATAATAAACCAGTACGAGCAAAGTCTCCAGATCTACCTTCACGATGCACAAATCGTAACAGATAGGTGAATAAAAGAAATTCGTACTCTGGAGGTTGATCTTGAGGTTCGTCGAGCGTATGATGATGGTTCTGAGGTGTTGTCAGCCAATGTTTATCATGGAAAAAGATGTTTAATAAAGCGGGGAATCCATGAATTTTAGAGCAAATAATATACATCAGATCAACTAAATCATCGCTGTATAATTCACTTTGGCGGTCGTCTAATACACAGAATCGTAACAACTTAATTGTAGGCTTGTGAACTGCATTGTGAACGAGAAAACGATCATCCAGTAAATCCACCATGCTGGCAATCGTCCTGATAGATTCTCCTCTGATACCCACGGGATAATCCGCTTTTTCTGTCACTGTTACCAAGTATTGAAGGACGCCATTTTTTAAAAAGTATTCCATACACACCCCAGTTGTGTTATCTTCCTGCCTTGCCTCTTCATCAACAAGTAAATCGACCATTTGACGTAACTTGGCTGGTATCTCGGTCTGTTGAACATGCATATTTGTCTTTCGATCATCCATGACAAAGATATTCTATTTAGGCACCGTTAATCTCTTTGCCCTTCGTTTTCTTTCCAGCTGTACTTACGTGAACATATTCCCAGCATTTATGGAATTTCGCTAGTTGCATGGCACTTGTTGGCTGCACCTTGGGAGGTGCGATTCGCTTTTTGAATTTAGCAAAGTAGTCCATCTTTTGTACTGTCGCGTAGTTGTCTCTATTTCAACCACAATAGTTAAAGATGATGAATTTGCGAGTACCGAGTAATGTTAAAGTTGGGCTATTTAGTTGAAAAGAAACAAGATAAATAACTTTCGAAATAAGGGTTCCTTTCTCGGTATTTTAATATTTTATTGGATGCACCTGAGGTGATACAGGGCACAATTACAACTATAAATTTTCATACAGCACAGTGTTTACAGTACCCAAAACAAAGCTGGCTAAATCTTCGTGCTCATAACTCCACTTGATGTATAGAATATTGGGCTTACTATTCTCTAACCACAGAGTCACACTTTGGATGATCACACTGGCGACACTTCTTTGGATATGGACACCCTTTCCTATCGTCCTTGATATCGCTGCCTGCAAGTAATCTAAAATTCTCTTCTGTACCTCATCTTCGCTTAACTCTGTGTGCGCAATATCTGATATAATGGCACTCAATTGAAATGGTCTCTCTACTTGGAAAAACAACTCTTTTTTCTTCTTTTGAGCGAGAGGGTTGTCCTTTTCTAATAAAGAAACATTTTCCGAATTGACAATTTTGTAAGTAGGTTTCTTTTCTTCATTATAGTGTATTAATAGCGTAGCATCAATTGGCACTGAAGCCTTAGGACGAAGCTCTGTCATGTCGGTATCAGCTGGCACACCATTGGCAGTTGTCAATAGTGACTTGAGCAGATCCATGCTGATTTTAGCTTGTATCGATTTACTGGTTGGTATAGAGATATTTTCACCGTTTGCAGGCATAAAGCAAGGAATACAGAAATCTTTCATAATGTTGCTTCTTAAAAAGTCCATTTTACCACGCTCACCATGAACAAGCACCACATTTCTCGGGCCACACATGCGAATCAGCTGCATAATACCCTTGGCATCTGCGTGAGCACTAAAAGATAAATTCCTCACTTGTAAATTGACTTCGAATTGATTATACATGTCTGTTTGAATGTTTTTTTGACCCTGCAACACTTTTGCTCCTACCGTGCCTGCTACACAATAACCCGGCATAATGACCATGTTCTTTTTGTCTGGCGCCCATTTCTGAAACACTTGTAACGATGTACCAGCGTTCAACATACCCGGTGTTGCAAACAAAACCATTGGCCCTGGATGATCGAGATAGGTTTTATTCCACGCCTTGATATGTTTAAAATCAAACATGTTTCTCTCTGCAAAAGTGGATTTGATCTTTTGGTTCGTCCAACTAATGAATAACTTGTAATACTCTGTTGCTCTTTCAGTTAAACCCGTTGAAAAGTAAATCGGCACATCCAAATCCATACGATCCCAGTAAGATTCGATCAATATACATAGTTCCTGAGCTCTACCCAGTGCAAATACGGGAATAATAACGTTGCCACCGTTTTTGACACATTCATGCACCTTGGTTAAAAAGTCACGTTCGCGGGATCTTCTTGAATCACGAATAGTTGTCGCGTATGTACTCTCTGTAATCAACACATCGGGTCTCACCTTATCAATCCACGCTGAGCCAAGATGTCTATCCGGTGTCATGTTGTAATCTCCTGTGTAAACCACGGACTCTTGTCCCACTCGCACATAAAACATGGCAGCACCTAGAACGTGACCAGCATAGTAGGCCTTGATCTCAATATCATCCCCGAGTTTCAAAGTTTGGTGTAGACTGATGGGTATTACTTTCTTCATACAGTTTTTTATGTCGTTTGACGTGAAAAACTTGGTTTCACCTTTACGCTCCACTGTAATTTTACGATAATCCTCCATATCGGCACATCCAAATCCATACGATCCCAGTAAGATTCGATCAATATACATAGTTCCTGAGCTCTACCCAGTGCAAATACGGGAATAATAACGTTGCCACCGTTTTTGACACATTCATGCACCTTGGTTAAAAAGTCACGTTCGCGGGATCTTCTTGAATCACGAATAGTTGTCGCGTATGTACTCTCTGTAATCAACACATCGGGTCTCACCTTATCAATCCACGCTGAGCCAAGATGTCTATCCGGTGTCATGTTGTAATCTCCTGTGTAAACCACGGACTCTTGTCCCACTCGCACATAAAACATGGCAGCACCTAGAACGTGACCAGCATAGTAGGCCTTGATCTCAATATCATCCCCGAGTTTCAAAGTTTGGTGTAGACTGATGGGTATTACTTTCTTCATACAGTTTTTTATGTCGTTTGACGTGAAAAACTTGGTTTCACCTTTACGCTCCACTGTAATTTTACGATAATCCTCCAACAGAATAGGACAAATTGCTCTTGTGGGATGCGTCATGTAAATGGGCCCATCATATCCACACATTTCAGTGAAAAATGGTAATGCGCCACAGTGATCAAGGTGAAAGTGTGAAATGATTACTGCGTCCAAGACGTCGGTGTAATTGCCTGTTTTACTGAGGTAGTTAAAGTCTGGAAATCGGCGTTCGTCTTGGTAACCCATGTGCATTCCTATTGTTCTAAGTGTGAATCTCTATATGCTACAGTCTTTTCTTGTACGCGACGGATCTTACCACAGTCAAACATTATGTTTTTACCGCCTACAGTAACTAGAATACAACTTCTACCAACATCCTGGCCTATGTATGGAAATGTGAGCAACATTGTATTGGTCCTTTATTCGATGCAAGTATACTTACCAGCACCGAGTGGGATAATCTTGATTGCCATGTTTTAAAGTTAAGGTAAAGATCAAGTCTTTGCTGTAAGGTGTCGGCTACTGTAGTTGGATACCACCGCTATCCGAGGTGGTACAGACGCCGCATTTGACAACTGGGATCTCATTGGCCACAAGACGAAAAACTGCTCAAATTACCAGACTCCATTCTTTCCAAACAACAGAATTGTACGGCTTTATCTTGCCACAATTGCATAGTTGCCTTCGATAAGAACAAGAGATAGCCCGTTCGCTTTCTTTATTGGTATTATTACCTAATCTGCGTGGATAATGATTGCCCCTCAAAATTCTGTGGAGTAAAGGACTTGGTTATTATTTTTTTTACAATTATAACCTATTTGAGTGCCATTTGGGACCGTACGCACTGTATTTTAGCAAGGATTAGGAAATCGTGCGTAACTCGTCTGTAAGAGTGTAAGAATATGATTAAAGGAAGAACTGATTTTATTTTATTTGCGGTACATAGTTATTTATAATATTATCTTGTGTTGTTATATATGGCGTAGTGTAGAAGTGTGTGTGTATAAGTAAAGGTAAAAAGTAATGAGCACCAGTTCCTGTTTTAAAAGTAGACCGACTTTGAATAGAAAGTGTAAATAAAAAGAGTAATAAAGGTACAATGGGTACAGATTCCAAGGGAGCTTCAATATATGAGTCCTTCAGAGTCAGAGTAGTTATAAGAGTTTAGAATAAAAGGCAACTGTAATTGCAATAGATAAATGAGATCAATAAGTAAAGTATAAAAGCTATAGTATTGAACTAAGAGGAGAATGATTATAGATAAAACTATAAGATCAAATTATTATATGGTAGAAAACTATCGATTTATTGTTGAGAAAGGGGGAGTATTTATAGTGAAGTTGGATAATAGCAATCCAGAAAAATAAGGTTTTAGGAAATTTCCTAGAACTTAAAAAATTGGGAAGTGATATAAAAATTCGGGATCAGTGTAACATGTCTTCGGCCGTGGCAA
Organism: Mucor irregularis B50; assembly: GCA_000587855.1. NCBI lineage: Eukaryota > Fungi > Mucoromycota > Mucoromycetes > Mucorales > Mucoraceae > Mucor > Mucor irregularis. The sequence goes on along the minus strand of AZYI01000168.1, from coordinate 2,792 downwards.
GTTTGGACCTCCAAACTAAGGTAAGCGGCAGCAAACATCACAATATATGATAGTAGAATCCATAGCATACCATTCTTCATCGGGAAATCTGTCCCTAGGCAATACCTCAAAGCATTCATCACAAGATCGATATTCTCCTTCATGAGAGAAGAGGCTCTGCCAGTTCTTAGGTAAGGCACCATGAATACTCATTACCATTTTTTCTTGCATATCTTTGGACCAGTTTCGGGAATCGGAAGACTTGACCTTCTTGTGAATGAATACTATTATGCCGGCAACAAGTATGGTGTCATAGTTGTTATCACCATTAAGAGCGGGTTTAGCAGGTACTTCAGAAGGTCCAACAGGGGTTTTAGTATAGTCTTTAGTTTTGTCAGACATATAGCGTTTGTATAAAAAGTAGGAGATGAGTAAGTTTCGATTTGACCTAGTTTAAAGGGTTTAGATAGTTTTTGCAGAGAATAGTACAACAGCCAAATTTTTTTTTTTTTTGAATATGCTCTTTAGAGTTTAACGACTTCACAGCTTGGTCGAATACGGATCTATTGTTTGTCATAGTAATCTTTCTTTCTAACATAGTTCTTTATAGGTTTCAATATGACGTGTTCAATGGGATGTTGAGTCCAGAATGAGCTTTTCAAAAAGTATGTCCGTTTTTCTTTATGAGAAGTCGTGTCATCTTGACTGAGCGTTTTATCGTTTCTTGAGTGCACGATCGACAATGCCATTTCACTTATTTGCTTGACTGGTCATCGATTCTTGTAAAATAAAGTGGTTTTTTATTAATATCAATTTATAATTGAAGTCACACATACGCAGAGATGTGGGACTTGATGAAACGGAAGACGGGAGAAAAGGGAATAGTCCGATTCTTCTTTTACTTTCAAATTTGTTCATATTTGTACAGTTGTTTTAAGGGACCGCAGTTAGGAACCGCAGGTGTGTACCTAGGGTAAGTAAGGTGGGGCAGCTTGGTGCACCTCTGCGTTATCATTCGTGATTTTAGTTGATTGGTACTTATTGAGCATGTACTTTCTGCAAAGTAACTAAAGGGTTCCAGGTACTATCCAGTAGCAATCGTTCCTCTGTTATCAGAAAATTACATACTGTAAGAGCCTACGAAAAAGACGACAAGATGTTGAACAGATTCCGAACTTTACCCACTTCTACTTGGAAAAGGTTCTGGCGAACGAAGCTAAGCCCTACCAACAGAAATATTATATTCCGCTATATTCACAAAAGAATCCCACATCGACAACTGATGCACAAAATATTCCCAGAAAAAGTAGATAACTCAATATGCCAAATATGTAAAATCAAGACCGAAGATGCCAACCATATGCTCTTCCTATGCTCCTCTAAACAAACCATATGGAATAATACACTCAAGAAATATTTCGGTTCATCAACCAAATATAATTATAGAAATATGCAACATTATATCAACATATTGAAAATCAAAGAGCCACTTATTTCCTTATCAGGCATAGAAGTGGTTGCTATTACTCTCAGTGAAATATGGATAGCCCATTGGCGTTTTACCATCCATCACATTCCTTTTGACTCTACAACTATAGAAGAAATAATCATCAGCAACATTGAACAGAGAATGCAAGAGTCTCTCTTGTATTCTTCATGTTAGCCTGCCCACTCTTTATGCCATCAAATTCAATCGAGTCACTTTTATTTTATTTAACTGCATTATTTCATAATTAACATTAGATAATTTAATACACCTTTTGAATAAAAATAACCATTTAAAAAAAAAAAAAAAAAAAAAAAAAAACTTATTGAGCATGTCAACAACAGGGCGGAAGTCTTCATCTTCACTACCGTGGAACTTAATAAGCTTGGGCTTAAATGTAATAGCATAAGCGTCTTGACGAAGATGATTATAAGAGTCAGCCAACACAGTATTTTCGAGCACCATTGATTGTTGAGATAAAAGTTTAGATAAAGAAGAGTGTTCAAAAGGTCGTTTTATGTAGAAATTGTGTAAAAAGAAATAAAATAAAATAAAAGGATCAATGATGTATTAAACGTATGTAAATGTTAAAATAACCCTGTTAGCACCACGTGTTATATATGGCATAGTGTAGAAGTGTGTGTGTTAAAGTAAAAGTAAAAAGTAATGAGCACCAGTTCCTTTCGTAAAAGTAGAACGACTTTAAATAGAAAGTGTAAATAAAAAGAGTAATACAAAGATACAATGGGTAGAGATTCCAAGAAAGTTTCAATATATGAGTCCTTCAAAGTCAAAGTAGATATAAGAGTTTAGAATAAAAGGCAAATGTAATTGCAATAGATAAATGAGATCAATAAGTAAAGTATAAAAGCTATAGTATTGAACTAAGAGGAGAATGATCATGAATGAAACTATAAGATCAAATTGTTATATGTTTGAAAACTATCGTTTTATTGTAGAAGAGTGGGGAGTACCTACAGGAATTGCTAGAAAGATCAATTATTAGCAAATCCAGAAAAATAAGGTCTTGGAACTTTTTCAAAAATTAAGAAAATCAGGCTCAGGTGTAACATCACCTATTTCATTTATAAAATACTCTTTCGGCTTTTTTTCATTCAGGACGCAACAACAATAGAGGGAGTATCGTGCATCCCCACAACGATAAAACCACGCAGCAAAATCTCGAGACCCTACACACACCCTAAAAATTCCAAAAGAGGCAAAAAAGGATGCGTCGCCTGCAGGATTCGAACCTGCGCGCTCAAAGAGCAATAGCTTAGCAGGCTATCTCGTTAACCACTCCGACAAAGCGACTAATACACGGTTT
>AZYI01000167.1:0-70960 GCA_000587855.1 Mucor irregularis B50 | reverse complement strand
CACTGTAGATCACATAACGTATGCCCCCTTCTTCTCAAATGATTTTACAATAAAATCAATAAAAGATGAATTAGATAATATAATACTACTGCCACTCGTGAATGCAGCATCACAGAGCGGTATTTCTGTCTTCTTTAATGCATAGTATAAGGTATGAAATAATGACTAGAGAGAGGGAGGGAGAGGGGAATTGGTGAGACTAATAATTAATAAACTACGAAATGGCCATAGAGAGGGAGAGGGAGATAAGAATAATCATTATAGAACTAGGTTCTCGACGAGGAAGTTGCTGTCTCTACGAGAAATTGAATAGCCGCGTACATTGCCACTGTAATAGAATAAGAATATTTGGTAGGATACAGGTGAAAATCTGTCCGATTTCACTTTCTTTACAGTCATTCCTATACGTATGGTTAAGTAAGCGATTTTAAAAAGATAGAAAGCAGTGAGTTACCGTAAAGTGGTGTGGCTTCAAGAACGTTTGTCGGCAAGTAGCATTCGTTATTAAATATGCAACCTTGTTCTCCGCCTTCAAACTCGACTTGTAAGACTCTCATCAAAGCAACGGTTCCCTTTTGACTAGCAGCGACGAATAATTCCAATTCTGGGAGCCACTCCACCATGTTAATTCTATCTAATATGCTCAGCATTTCATCTATTCTAACATCTACTTTGTTTATCACGTTATGCTCAGCTCTAATTCGACTCATTTTTGGTGTACTGGTACTCATCATTATAACGTCCTTACCCGTGCTGATCATCAAGTACTCTCCGAGACTTGGATTCAGCATTTTATTCGCTCTATTTTTTTCCTCTATACGTTCTGTACTACTCGCACTTCTTTTAATAGCGTGAGGTATACAGTAGGAGGGTCGGTTTACCGCGGTAGCAGTAGCAGTTTCTGTCATTTCTTCGTCAGCCGTATCAAATGTGTCGTCTGACTTGTCGTCACTCCAATGGCTACTGTTGGAATTGGATGGGACAAAGATAGGTATATTTTCATGCGAGGTTTCTGACGAGGTACGTTCTCGTATCAAACGATTCAAAGTTGTGTCTTCAGGCTCATCGATGGAGCTGTTGCGCATTTCGGCGACTATTTCGTCTCCCCACCCATCTCGATTTTCATGAGTGTGATCGTCAATAATGGAAAGGGCCCAGTCTGCTCTGGTGGGATATCTGGTGCGTCTGCCCCACTCAATTGCATTCATGTTGATGGGCCCAGTGGTGTTGATTTCTTCCTCTGAGTTTTCTGTGGATCCATCAGTGCCTTCCTCCTCAGTTCCGGTATGGGAGCCATCATTCTGAGCGGCATTGACGTCCTCTTCCATCTGCTGGTTATCGTGTGAAAAGCGGTTACCACTTTCTAAATCATCACCGCTGTCTTGAACTTGGCCTTCATAGGATCTATCTCCTTCTGCGGCTGCAATAATTTCATCTTCTTCCCGTTGCAAATCATCGTCCCACATATCATTATCGTAGACAGGGTCATCAAACATGGAAAAATCGATTGGTTCCCGCTCATTCGCATCCATCAAAGCTTCAATATTGGACACATGGAAAGGATAAACCGGATGGGTAGCAGAGTGAGATAGTCCCAAAATACTCAATGAGGTAGAGCGTCCTTGATGATATCTTTGCAAATAGGCTTTACTCACGTCTTTATCTATGCAAAGCACATACTTGAAGTGTCCTGGTTTGATAAATTTCACTGACCAACACCTTATCATATGTTATTTTTAAATTATAAAATACGATTTATCAACAGCAAGATTGAAATTACTTACCATAAGTTTGATTGCTCAGGATCGTTGAAAGCTGACGGTCGATGTGTAACTACTTCCTGCGTTGTAATATCCCAAACTTTGCAACTCTGGTCGATGGAAGAGCTAGCAAGGTAACGACCACTTTGATTAAAGTCAATATTGGGAATATTGTTGTTATGACCCACCAATACGACTATTGGTTGAGATTTGAGAAAATTTTCAGGCTCACGTCTGTTACGTCGCCCATAGATAGGATTGTCTCTCGTCATTTCCACGAGATTAAAGACTGTGATTTTCCAATTATTAGCTGATACAGCGATAAGACCTTGTTCTGCGTGAATTGCAATTCCCCAGGTCGAAATTCCATTACTGTGAAAAGTTTAAGTACATCAAGATAATTTGCGTAAATATGCATGGTCTTCACTTACTTAATAATCATAGGTGGCTCTTGTAAATTTTCTGTTCTATAGATACACACTTCACCATTCTCAGCAACGGTAACAAGTACTTCTTTTTCCAGTAAACGACCAATTTTGATGGCATTGATGATATAAGGCTGTAAAAACGATAAATTAAATCAATCTCGATTTTTCATTGATATTTAATCAGTTTACCGATCCTGATGCACCGCCAGATTGTCTCGCACCACGGCTCATTAAGCTCATTTTTGGGTCTTTAAATGGTGAATGAATCGTATCCAAAGAGTAAACATTGACTCTATGGTTCATTGCTGCAAGAGTCGCAACAATATTTGATCAATTCAGTTAGACTCTAACGATATAACGTCAAAAGTGTTCATAACAGATTTTTACCAACAAAAAAAGTGCAAGGAATCTCCTCGCTGACAGCACATAAATTCATTCTCTATTCTTTTCCATTAGTTCAATATTAAAGCACATTCATATTCAAATTACCCAAAGCATTGGCGATGTCATTGTGATTGTGTTGGTACTCTGTATGACTGACACCTGAATTTATGTAATGTGAGTAGATCTAGAGCGATGCAGTGAAGATAACAACTTACATTTAGAAGATCGTAGTCCTCTAGTACTTTATGAACAGGTTTGTCCATTTTGAGCGTCTTGGTATAACTTTGATTAGAGACTTTGTATCAATCGCTTCGTGAGTATATGGGAAAAAGCGATAAGCTGATAGTGTGTTTCAGCATCTCACTGCGGTCGTAATTGGCTGTGATTGAATTCTTAATTGGTGGTGGTGATCAGACAACAACTGGGAAATCAGAGGCTCTGTTTCGTACATCACTTGGAAATTTTAGTATGAGTTCTGGAAAGCATACTGAACGAAAGAAAATTCCTATTATTTACTGGTCAAAATGGTTCGACATGGACCAGTGGGAAGGTTATACTATTGACAACTGCAATCTAAGTTATACTTGTGAAATAACGCACGATCGATCCCAAGTGACCAACTCTTCTGTCCTCATCTTTCACGCCTCCGATGTCAACAAGAAAAATTTTGTATTTCCAGAGCAGTCGAAGCATTCAGCTTGGGTATACCATGACGCAGAAGCACCTCATTTCCAATCCCCAGACATCATCAACCGAATGCAGTACAGTATGACTTACAGGCTCGACTCTGACTTCCCGTGGGGATATTTACAAGAACAAGAACTACTCAAAGTCATGGAAACACCAAAGACACAGCGTTCTTCTGTAATTAAACCAAAGGCACCTGTAGCCTGGATAGTGTCGAACTGTAAAGCGTCCAATTATAGACACCATTATGTGAAGGAATTAATGCGATATATCGATATTGACATTTACGGACATTGTATGGAGAATACAGAATGGCCAGCAAGCAACCCTAATGCCGTTAATCTTATATCTGGATATCAATTTTATTTGGCCTTAGAAAATTCTAATTGCAAAGATTATGTGACAGAAAAACTGAGCAACGCATATCTTGCTGGTGTTGTGCCCATTGTGGATGGGCCTAGCGATTATGGACCGTTTATACCCAATACGCATTCAGTGACTCTGACTTCCCGTGGGGATATTTACAAGAACAAGAACTACTCAAAGTCATGGAAACACCAAAGACACAGCGTTCTTCTGTAATTAAACCAAAGGCACCTGTAGCCTGGATAGTGTCGAACTGTAAAGCGTCCAATTATAGACACCATTATGTGAAGGAATTAATGCGATATATCGATATTGACATTTACGGACATTGTATGGAGAATACAGAATGGCCAGCAAGCAACCCTAATGCCGTTAATCTTATATCTGGATATCAATTTTATTTGGCCTTAGAAAATTCTAATTGCAAAGATTATGTGACAGAAAAACTGAGCAACGCATATCTTGCTGGTGTTGTGCCCATTGTGGATGGGCCTAGCGATTATGGACCGTTTATACCCAATACGCATTCAGTGATAAGAGTCGATGATTTTAACAGTCCAAAAGAGCTAGCAAAATACCTTGAAACATTGATGGCCAACAAGGAACTCTACAACAGATACTTGGAATACAAAAGACCAGGTGGACTGTCTGATCGATTCAAGAATACTCTCCAGGCTTATAAAAACGGTCAATGTGGTCTTTGCCAATTGGCTTATGAGAGACATGAAAACCTCGAAGGCATGTATTACCCGGGCAAAAAGATATATTTGGATAACACCTGTATAAGTAGTAAACACTACTCGTTCAAGCACTCAAAAGCTCTTCAAATCTATATACCATTGATGCTTCTATTATCCGTAATAGTGTTTCTTTTACTGAAAAAGACGAGGCGCTTCAGGAAATGGACAAGTGTACGAACATCCGAATAAATGAATTGTAAATAAATAACGTTGCCTGGATGCTTGCAGGCATAATGAATCATAAACTATATAAATGTAGCAGTGTAATGAATCTGTAGGGATTTAAATAACCTTGAATAACCTATATTTTATGCTCTGTTTCCGCTGAAGAAGTATTTGCTTCCACTTGGATTTTGAGTCTGACTGAGCCCGGTCCGAAGTTCTTTTTTCATTAGGGGAAAATAATTCCAGAATCAGTTAAATCATGCTGCAAAAAAAAGGGGCGCGTATCACTTTTTTGTTAAACTTTCAAAATGTCTTCTAATCAAAGAAAGCCCTCCATTCAGCCGAGGGCAACAAAAGCGTCGATGCTTCGTTTGCAGAAGCAACAAAGCACCTCTAGTGCAGGTCTAGTTAGCCATACCGAAACTCCTCCTTCCCCAGCAACAAAAGCTGAATCTCCATCTCGAGATGCACCAATCACGACAAAGAGAACCTCAACTGCTAACAATGCAAGTGCTTCTGAAGGAGTAAAAGCATTTATGGCTCAACAAAGAGCCAGGTTGGCAAAAAAGCCCTCTGTCAAAGCAGAGGAAGAAGAGCCTGTTAGAAGAAGGACAAATGTTATGACTGGGGCACAGCGTTATGGCGGAGGGTCAACAACTGAAGCTCCTGTTGTGACCCAAACTAGAAATATTCAAATCGTTCTCAAGCAAGCTAAAGCTCAGGGCAAACTAAACTTGTCAAGTAGAGGTTTGACCGAGATTCCCAAAGAAGTTTTGCAAATGTACGTCAAAAGTGTGTGTCTTCAAATGTGGCTTCATTTTAACCATGTCAAACAGGTACCATGTAGACCCAAAGTCAATAGTTGTAGACTTTACTTCAGATAGTGCAGCTTGGTACGACGCAGTAGAGCTCACAAAGTTTGTTGCCGGTGACAACGCTATTACTGTCATAGACGAACAATTTGGCGAGGAATTTGGTGCACTCACCCATATTGACGTAACGCATATTAGAGAAAGTTTAGATGACTTACGAAGCTGTCTAACTCATTCTATTGACAATAGTTCCGTAGTAATAAGCTGACTGGTCTTCCGCAATCTCTCAAGCTTTTGCAAAACCTCACTTCAGTTCTTTTACCATATAATCAATTTAAGGAAATTCCCAAAGTACTTGGTGAACTCACTAAACTCAAAGAACTGGATTTATCGCACAACGAGCTAGAAGGCGTTGTTCTCAGCAATAGTACCATAGAGAAGTTGGATTTGAGTCACAATAAAATCAAATCCATGCAAATAGATGAGACTATTATTGATGATAGATTTGGAATAAGGACACTGGATTTAGGCCATAACCAAATTGACAGCTTACCTGCCAATGTGATCAGCTGGAAAAAGCTACAAGAACTCAAAGTCAACCATAACAGACTCAAGTTCTTGTTTTCAGCAAGTAAGTTTACCATTGCATTTACTGACAAAGTAACTCACCTGATTCTCTGCTTGCATAGCCAACGATAACTCGACATTACCTTCGATTATTCGACTTGACGCGGGTAACAATTTGATGTCCAAGATAAACGAAGATGACAAAGTTATCGTCTCCATGCCTGAACTTACCGAATTCTCTTTGTCGAACAATAAATTTGACGAGGAAGGTTTGATCGGACTCCATGGCACACCAAATGTCCAGACTTTGGATATTTCTTCTAATCAACTGCAATATATCCCTGCTGCAGTCACTAACTTGACGTATTTACAGCGTATCGATGTGAGAGGGAATCAACTTCATGCTTTGCCTTACGAGTTGGGTAAATTAAACGACTTGAAAGCCATTCAATGTGAAGGAAACCCTATGCGATCATTTTCGTCCATGAGCCAAGTTCAGCTTATAGAATCTTTAAGGAGCAACTACAAAATGCAATTAGAGGAGGAAAGTAAAGAGAGTATGGACGATGAATTGCAGCAAGAAGATGATGAAAACGTAAACACTCTTAATGTCAACTTTACTCAAAAGGTTAATATCACTAAGCGTCTTGACTTGTCCAAACAACAACTTCAAGAATTACCAGCTGAATCTATGAAGTTCACTGAAGATATCCCAGGCATTATATTATTAAGTATGAACTTCTCGTATAAGATATTAGATACACATAGAACTGACCAGATACTACAACTTATTAGATAATAATGCATTAACAGTATTCCCCTCAAGATTAAACACAATCGCAAGCTTTATTGTGCAACTAAATCTGGAACAAAACAAGTTGACAAGTTTCGATTTCACCATCGATGGAGTTGAATTTTCATCACTTCGAGTTCTTAAACTCTCTAATAATCGCATTTCAGAAATAAGTTCCAATGGAGATACCATATCATTCCCTGCTTTGGAAGAGTTGTATATGAACCATAACGCTCTCACCACTTTACCCGAAAATTTACCCAGAGCTTTACCAGCGCTTAAACTACTTGCCCTCAGTTCAAACAAACTCGACAACATCACTGATCAATCATTTGGACCAAAACTAGAGCATTTAGATCTTAGCAACAATGACATTGGATATCTACCTCCTGGGTTATCCAACTTGAGTTCGTTGAAACAATTATCAGTTTATGGCAATCGATTCAGAGTGCCTCGTCCTGCTGTCGTCGATCAAGGCACACAAGCCATCTTGGACTTTCTCAGGCGCAGAAATAATGCAAACAACAACAATTAATATCACTTTTTAATAAATAAATAATTGACAAGACACATTGGCTATGCTACATATGAATCGTCTGAAATGCGGTCAATTGACATTTACATCCGTACGTATTATGAGTGACTGCTGAGAGGTCCGGCAAAGTGACCATTCAGCTCTTTGCGAACATGTAAATACTCTTCACCACCGAAACTACAAAAAAAAGACGTCAACATTTTCAAGTACTTTATGACCATTGAAAAAGGAACTTACGTTTCCCAAAGGAATTTGGTGAGTAAATAATAGACATTAGGATTTGCATTATGGTATCGGATGGCATGATTGCTATCTGGGAAAAATTGCACTTGATAGTTATGAACATTAGCTCTTGTCAATTTATCAACGAGCACTGCGGAATTTTGGAAATGAACTAAAGAGAAGATGCATTAATATTACACTGCATGAGACTCTTAAAACACAACTCACCGTTATCATCTCCAGTGCCATGGACTAGAAGGAAATTGGTGTCTTGGAAACCTGTCATATTATTGACAGCACTGACTTTATATCCGTCAGGATTCAGCTCGGGTGTCAGCATATAACGTTCGGTATAAATTGAGTCTAGATAATAAAATAATAATAAGTTGACTTTGATCATAGAAGGGTGAAAGTGGAGCACATACCGTAAAATCTCCAGTCTGTCACGGGAGCAACCGCGAGACCAGCGGCATACAATCCTGTGTCTGCCTCGAGTACTTTGGATGTCATGTACCCACCATAAGACTGATGAAAATGCAAATGTTAATATCTAGCAATACTTTTTACTGAACTCCCAAAGACTTACCCAACCCCAAATAGCAATGCGAGAGGAATCAACATACTCTAATGAGGACCAATGTCTATTTATAGGATTAATATAAAAAAGTTTGATGGTTACACTCAGGCACATTATGTACTACCTTGCGGCATTGATTTGATCGATGGTTTCTAATTCACCCAATCTTCCACGGACACCTACTTTGTATTTTCGTCCTTTATATCCTGTACCTCTTCCGTCCACCTAATTGACATTAATTAGCGCGAGCAATGATATATTTGTCATTACCAATTACCGTCACAACAATGTATCCCAGCTTGCTTGCCAAGAAGGTGCTCCACGACAAGTCGAATTGATAAGAAGCCAATTGAGATCCAGGTCCTCCATACACATGGAAAAGAACTGGGTATTTCTTTGACACGTCAAAATCAGGAGGCAGCACTTCCATGGCATCCATATCCACGCCGCCACTTTTCACGGGCACCATTCTTGTACGAGGAAGCTCATAAGTAGCCAGTAGTTTCTTGAGTGCTGCGTTATCTTGAAGCACACTTTCAAATGTGCTATTATCTACTTTTTTGACGACTGAAGTGGGGATGTCAGGGCCTTCGTACTGTAGGATATAGTATCCATGTTTAGGTGAGAACGAAGCTGAGTAATAAGCATGTTTGTCGGGATCATCCGTACAAGTCAGACACGTTTTTGTTGTGCTTGGCTTTGACTTGCTCAAATCAATTTTGTACAAGTGACGTTCCAAATGGGATTGCTCAGTAGATACGAAATGAACAAGCTGTCTTTCTGTGTCAACTACAACTGATTCTTCCACAACTTCCCAATCACCCGAAGTGAGCCATACGGGTTTACTGTCTCTTTCAGATGCTTTTAATATCGCTAAATGTTGATACCCCTGTCCATTATCAATGATGTCCAAGTAACGTACAGAGACATCACCCTTTTTGGTGTTGGGTATGTAAACCATGGTTTGTCCAACTTCAACCCATCCTCCATCATCAGGCTTGTAGGTTCTGATATTTTCAGAGTGAGTTTCGTTTACTAACTTTCCGACGGTGACCAAGCTGGTGATTTCAATGTCTTGAACACGGTTCGTCTGCTTGTATAGAAGGTGTGTGTTGGATTCGGTGGCCCAAACCACATCAGTGATTAAACGATCTGTTTCCTTGAACTGAAAAGATGGGTCGGTAAAATCCACTTTATCGTCTGAGTTTTTTGTCACGGTGATTGTTGAATTTGCTGCCAAGGAATGAATGTGAAGTGATACAAGAGGATTTGGAGACCCCGCCTAATGAATAAAGTAGGTGCGATGTAAGCTAGGTTGAGAATAAAAAAGGGAATATAGATGCATTACTGTACCTTGGGATATTTGATAGTCAGTTCATCTGGATAGCTATTATTGGAAGCTGTGTAGTATTGTAAATGGAATTCAGGAACCGCCGTTTCATTAAATCTGAGGTAAGCCAAATGGGTGGAATCAGGCGACCACCACATAGCGAAATCCGTGCCAAACACTTCCTCTTCATACACCCAATCAGGAACACCGTTAAAGACTGTATCAGATCCATCAAAGGTGATACGAGTGTGGTTTTTTAAGTCGGTAACATAGATTTCATTTTGCATTACATATGCCTATTTGTGCTACTTGTTAATTATACAATTATGCTAAAGCGTAATGAGGCATACATACCACTTGATGACCTGTTGGACTCCATACAGCGTAGGATATACTGGGATAATCATTGACGGTTGATTTGCTATTTAAAGGTCGTAATGTATTCTCCACCAAGTTGTATATGTACATGTTTGAACGTGTTGAATATCTCCATTGCTAAAAATGGGTAAATAATCTTATTTTTTGTGCACGCGTATGAGTTGCACATGAAAGGGACTTACATTGGTTACATTAGTCTTTAGTAAAAGGTACTGCCCATCTTGCGATATCTCGAATGATTCCACATCCAAAAGACCTTCACCAATTTTCTATGTATTATTTTATCAGTAAGTACAAACGGTACGTAGTGAAATTCATATGTAATTAGTACGTACGAGATTAGAAGCTTCAACGAATATTTCTGTTTTCCTTGTTTCCACAGATTCCAATAATATATCCTTTGTGTTTGGATCTGTATATGTATAAATACCATCACGAGGGTCTAACATAATATAAGAAAAAAGTTGATTAGCATCATACAATGATCAAGTTTCAATCAGCGTATTATTGTTACCATTTTTAACCCAAACTAAAGAAGGTCTTTTTGGTATAAAGGATGAATTATAAAGGTCTGGAAGGTCAATATGGTTTAACGATCCGCTACCACCGTCTTCATCATTTGGATCGCCCACTAAAAAAGTATGAAATTAAAAATTGCTGCTGCTATAAATAAAAAAGGAGGAACAACACTTTTATACCTGGACCCATTTGGCTTAAGCCAATTGTCCATATTAACCAGAACAAGAGTATAAAAACAAGAAAACCCATACATAACCACTTCTTTCCTGATTTCTATATAAAAGAATTGTATCGTTCAGGTTGAAAATGAAATATTTCACAACAAAACGATGATGCTAACAAATAAAGCTGTACCTTTTTTAAGGTTCTAGTGCCATTTTCTAAATCGTTTCTTACAAGGCTTATTTCTGCCTCGTCACGGTCGTTTATATTAAAGTCGTCGTCGTCTTCTTCTTCTTCGTCCTCGTTGTAATTGTATTTCACACCGTGTTTATTAGGCACACTCTGGTCGTTGGGATTCATGATTTCTGAATTGTCAGTACTTAGACTACTATTATCGTCGTCGCTTTCGTCTTCTGAGTGATTGTCTAATATCGTTCGACCGTCCATTTGAGTCATAAAAGAGTCAAGGTTGACAATGTGGGTCATTTCAGTTGTTTCATAATTGTTGTCGTCAGCATCAGAAGTATTTTTTAAACGAGTGAACGGGACAGTTAGAAACGACATTTTTATGATAAAATAGAAAAAGAGGAAGGGGAAGAGGTATAAAAGCGATAACTAGAGTATTAAAAGCTCAAATTAATTTACCTGAAAGTCTCTTTTCTCTCTTTTGAACTCACGTTCGGGGGAGTTTATAATAAAAAAAAAAATGGATAATAATATCAGAAAGTAAAAAAGAAAGATGATAATAAAATAAGTAACCAAAGCCTCTTATTTCGTTATTAATTAAGAAGAGTGAATGACTACTAAAAGCCAACTTGTGTCTGTTTTTGGAGTTTAATGAGGAGAACTTTTTTTTTTATCGCCTCCTCGAAATGGACCAAATGCACACTTTTATTTTATTTTAGTTAGTAGTAAGGGTGTAGTTTCACCTGAATACAACTTGTCATTTTACCAGTTCCTGGATTCATTGAAAACGTTTCAATATCTATTATTCAAACATGTAAGCAACAAATAAATAAAATAAAGTAAACTGCAGTGTAAATCAACTAAACATTTACCATCATGCGCTCCTATTTTACGATCATGTAATATTGTAACCATGGAAACGACATCTACAATCGCCTTATCCATGCCAACCACCGTTACCGTGTCAAATATTTTTAGAGATCTATCAATCTAAAAAAACACTACGTTAATTACCTAAATATGCAAACCTTAATTTATTTCTTACCCAATCAATATAACGCTCGTAACCATGCTCAAATCTCGGTTCTTGCGCTGAACTTGCCCTTCTACTGTAGTTTACATTCACTGGCAAGTTTCGTTTATCAAGGCGATGAACGGGATCTATAGCTGCTTCTATCGCAATAAAGGGCGATTCCTTTGAAAACTGATCCTCGACTACGGACGGCGGCGCAGTACTAGTTGCTGCAGCAATGTCTTTTTGTGAAGATTTGCGACGATTACGACTCTTTGCATCCTGAGAGGTGTTCTTTTTGTTCGACCCAGACTGCTGTGTTTCTTTATTCTTTCGATGGCTAGTGTTTGATGATTCTGCGTGCGATTGAACTTCTGCCTTTACAGTGGGTTTTTTCGCTTTCGTCGACTGCTGTTGCTGCTGCGCTGAATTCTTTTTGGCAGGTGGCTTCTTCTTTGTTTGGCTTTCTGGTTTTGTGGGTATCGGTGCTGGAGTTTTTAACTCTGGTGTGAATGGTTTGAAATCGCTTGCAAAGGGATTCAACATTATGGGGAATATTAAAAAGTGTCAAGAAAAAACAAAAAATATCTGTCAGTGGGTGACTTTTATCCCGCAAGAGTGATGATACACCACACTAAAAAAAAATTATTCTTGAAGTGACAAATGGTCATGGTAAGAAAAGAAACATCTTTTCGTGTGATACATTTTGTTTGTAAAATATTTAATTATGGTTTACAACAAGCACATTAATATAAGTAGGGGATGATGCGGTACTTGACTTTTTCACAGTAGCGCTCCCAGTCAGCGCCGTACTTCTTGTGACATTTTTCTTCGTCACGGCGCTCACGATGAATCAATAAGATGGCAAAATAAATGGAATAAAAGTAAGGAATAATGGAGCCAAAACCGCAGGGCAAACACCAAGCAATAGACATCAACCAGTCTCCAAAGTAGTTGATGTGTCTCGCTTGACCCCACCAGCCAGAAGTAATTAAGCGAGAACCAGTCTTGGTTTGGATATATTCGAGATCTACAGTAGATATACGTTATATATTGATCATCGCGTCTATCAATCACACTTACTTGCAACCTTGGGATCGTTAGGATCCTTACGAAAGGCGTCTTTTTGAGAGTTGGCAGATCTAAAAATGTAATATCCAGCGCATTGAATGGCAATGATAACAACGACTTGAGGGATTGATAAATCCACAGGGAAATCAGAGAGATAACGAGCTTGAAGACTGTACATCATAGGAACCCAGCAAAGGTTACCAAAAGCAAGCATAAAACCAAAACCGTCCGTGGTGATATCCATGGTAGTCAAAATAGAAGACTCATTGACCAATGCATCAATAATGTACCATCCTTGGAAGATATTGACCAAAACCATAGAATAAGTGACTCTACCTAATTCGACCCATTGATTAATGGCAAAACAGATATTCAAACATAACCACATAATCAATCCTGGTCTCAATTCAGTAAAGAACTTGATATCAAAACTGCCAATACGAGGATTCAATTCACGGCCAATCATAAACTAATGCGCAAAGAAAGCTTTAGATAATTAACGTCCTGTTTTTTGTAAAAATGACTTACATCGTAGATTGGGTTACCAGTGTTTCCACCCAGTGCCAATAACTTTTTACCCATAAAACTCTTGATGTAAACACCAATTGCTACCAAAAATGAGAATGCAATAGAGAACAATGCGATATCAGCAAAGTGAGCCTTGGTCCATAAGAATAAAAAGTAGCCTTGGCCGCGGGTTGCCATGAATGAGATAGTGAACAAAGTTTGAAGTGTAGCCAAAGCTATAATGAAATGTATGAGAGAATTGCAGTTGAAAGAAAGTCAAAGAATCTTACCATTGATTTTATAGTCCAAACGAGAACCATCGCGAAGACGTTCACCCTTCACTTCAGTACCAGGAAGTGCAATAGAGTAGACAGCCAATTGCAAAACAATACCTAAATACCATACTGAACTTCCCCAACTCCAGTTCTTCAACTCATGAATAAGACGAGAGAATTCAAAGTGAGTCAAAAGATGATAAGTGCTTTCAAAGGGATTGTAACCAGCTTCTCTGCTACAACCATAAGCAAACATAATCACCAAAGTAGGCAAGAACAAAATCATGGCAGCCGCACCAATAACACCACCAAACCTAAAATTAACTATTAATATATATACTTCCGACATCTGACGTGTCATAGTTAAAAACTTACTCTTTATGCGTGGTTGGGGGATTCAAATTCTTTGAAATGGAAGAGGAACCTGATCGTGTTGTAGTTGTTGTTTTCGTTCTACGAGTGGTTGTCTTTGTGGTTTTTGCAATTTTGGTTTCCTTCAATTCCTTCTTTTGTGCTGCTCTACGTGCTGCACGATTAGGAGGAGGCTTCTCAACTTGAGTTTCTTCTGTTGGAGCATCGGTTTCTTTGGCTTCTTGCGCTCTAGCAGAAGCTCTGGTTTGTATAGCCATATCTGTTTTCTTTTTCTTGAAAAAAGAGGGGAAAAAAAACGTGTGTACAACGAAAAAGAGAAGAGAAAAAAAGATTTCCTATAGTAATTCTATTTCCGCAAGTGGGAGCAAAAAAATCGTAAAATGCAAAAAATAGTTACACAACAATACGCGCTGCATTGTTCAAAAAAAGCGTAACTCTATCTATTTATACAAACGACATAAACGCGTTGGATCTTTTTTTAATACGATTTTTGGCATGTAATAAAGGGGGTGAATGATGTAACAAAAAGGGGGTGTTTTTTTTTTCTTCTTTAAACGAAGGGTTCCAAATTAAATTCAATAGCGGTAGTAGGGTTGGCCAAATCGAAGCTCTCAAGAACAGTAGGATGGAGAACACCAAAAGAACCGATTCTACAGGCCTTGCGGGTACGAGTTCCAGCATCAACATATCTCAAGAAAATATAAGCAGAACGACCAGGGAAGAAGGTGGAATCAACAGCCTCTTCAATCCAATAACCTAACTTGTCAGTATCAGCCTTGGTAATTCTAGATGTGTTGAGGACAGTCATGATACGATCTAAAAGACCGTGAATAATCTATACGCGTAATGATGATTAACAAAAACATTTTTCATATATAATCCCTTAGCAAATACTTACTTCGAAACCGGAAGTCTTGGAAGTATAAGTGGCACAAAGGTGTCTTTCGTTTCTAGCTCTACGTTCACGAGTTTCATCCTTGTAACCAACATCAGAAACTTCGAATACCTTGAGAGGCATAGGTAACTTCTTGTTGGAGTTCAGGGTCTTTAAAATACCGGGTAAGAGAGAGGTACGGACAACTTGGTATTCAGCAGTCTTGGGGTTAGCGAGTTGAATAGCACGCTTGCTGTCATCAGCACGGTTAAGGAACTTGAAGTTTTCATCATGAGAACACTATGTAAGTAGTAAAGAGTTGAGCACAACATCCTCCCCTTTATAACAAATATTAAATCTTACCAAAATTAAAGGTGCAACTTCAGTGAAACCAGCCATGGCAACTTCTCTACGGACGTGATCACTCAACTTGTTCAAGGGCAAAGCAGAACCAAAAGTGTTGACGTTGGGCATCTTCTTGGGCAAGTTATCGTAACCGTAAGAAATAGCAACATCTTCCATAATATCACAAGCGTGGAGAATATCCCAACGAGTAGGAGGAACATTGACAAGAACTTCATTGCTGTCCTCAGAACTCAAACTAGCATCCAAAGACATTCTGTTCAAAAGACGACAAATTTCTTCACCAGGAAGTTCGAGACCAGTACAAGAGTTGATATAATCAATCTTGGCACTGGACTTGCGAGGTTCCATTTGGGGATAGAATTTAACAGTGTTGTCGGGATAAATAATTTCAACGGGTTCAACGCTACAATAACATCCTGTTTAGCTTTTATCGTCTAGTCTACAGACCACAAACTTACGTGAAAGGTTCAGAACAGTATTCAGAAAACATGGCGACCAAAGTGTTCAAGACAGTGCTAGCCTTGTGTTCATCAGTAGCAGTAATTTCAATGAAAACGTTCTTGGTGTTGAGGGTGATCTTGGAGTGATCAGAGTTGATGATAGGGGGAAGAGAACAGACGGTGCGGTTGGCATCGAAAACGACAGGATAGACGGGAGAGTCGCGAATGATGTGAAGGAATTTACCGAGATGCTTATCCTCCTACGAAACAACATGTGTTTCCAATGCATGATGAGCAAGATACTATATACGAATAAGGATTTCCTTGTACTTACAGAGTAAAGTTCCATTAATTCATCACCATCAACAGCAACATCCTTGTTCAAGGGGACAAACTTGATTTCCTTGTGAGGTAAAGCTTCATAACTGAAAGGACCTTGAATAGTATCTAAATCATGAGTACCCATAGAGGCAAGAGTTCTCTTACTGCGAAATAGAAATTAATCACCAGGAACGAAAGGGACTGTGTTTCAAAAAAAAAATCATGACTCATAGGAACTTACCGACAAATGTTGTTGTGAAGCTTATCTTGAAGGTCAATGAAAGAAGCGTAGTTCTCAGCAGTGAAAGTGATGTTGCGTAAAACAGCACCAACAATGTAAGGACGAATCTTTTGAGTCTACAATATAAATATTATCCAACGTTAATTCATTTACGCTCACAACATACACACACACACACACACACAAGTTAAACCACTTACAGATTCCTTGACATAGATTTGCTGAAGTTTACCGTCGGCAGGCTTGACAGTCTTGTAAACAGGAGGTTTAGCCTTACCTTCGAAAACGCGAAGAGCACGAGCAAGACCTTCTTGACACAACAAATCGTATCTAACAATAACCTCTAGTCAGCAATAATTCAAGCCTTGTTTGCAAATCGTGTTGTTCTTTTGTACCTGTTGGCAGGAATATCAATCTTCAAAAGAGCTCTCTCAGAGGCTTGTTCGGCATTTTTGTCACCTTCCTTTTCAGCAATTTCTCTTTCAGAAGTCTATAGTTTAAAATAAGTGAGTTTTACTGCTCCATAGTTTTTGACATGGTCCGTTCATTATTGTTGAAACGGTGCTTTTATGCAAGAAAATAACTTACATCTTCTTCGAGCTCGATACCGAAACGGAAACAAAGCTCAAAAAATTCTTGAGAAGCTATACACAAAAGAATGTAAGTAGATGCTCGCGTGAGGTACTGTAACTTGTCAATATTTAGTTGAATAAGGTTGTAATAATCAAAATAATCCTCAATGCCTCTCAACTAAACATGCGACTTAAAAAAAAGAATGGAAATGTTCTTACTGTAGTTTTTCTCAAGAGCTTCGAAAAGAGCCAACTTGTCAATGTTAACGGTAGGCATTTTATGTAAATGGTAAAATGGGTTGAGGAAGAAAAAATGTGCAACGAAAAAAAGCTGATTATCAAATGAATCAAATTGAGTGGCTTATCAAGTCTTTTCCAACAAGGCTGGTTTCGAAAAATGTGTCATATTTGCCTTTAAACTTTCGAGGATGTGAGGGTATTCCGGTTAGAAGATCTGATCTTACCAATAAATAACTCTTGTTTTTGGTTTGGATCAGTTTGGCTTGAATAGAGTGTTGGCTGTGCGCTTGAGAACATCCTTGCACTATGTGTGAAAACCTGAACTTGAACAATAACCTGCTCTCTTTGTACTATACTCCGACAGGGTCATTTCTTCAGAGAAGTTCCAGCTATTCCTTAGGGTAAATCATAGACCCTAAAGCTATAATCACCTAAACAGGGTCACCTTGATGAATAGAGGCTTCTGAACTTCTGAACTATATATATTGTTTCTTGGTAATAAAATCCTTCTTTTTTTTATACACAACGACGGGATTAAAGAGGCAGGCTCCTGTGGAGAGCAGTACGCAAATTGGACTCGACTCTGCTATGTCTGAGCTCATACTAGCACGTTCATATACCTTGTTTACTTCGATATTACTATTCAATGATTTGCATCTATTGTGATAGTTAAAGGTCTCAATAGAAAGCTGTATTTTAGGAGTATAATCATAAATACTTGAAGATCACTGCGAACAACTTTCCGTGAAAATTACTAAACACACTTTGATGTGTTTTGAAATTTTTACATTGCTTCAAGTATATAGTTATTCAACTTCAATACGTATTCACAAACATTACTCCCAGATGAAAGGTGCTAGTGTTACAGCAGTCATTGGAACTCTTACTCTATTCACCAAAGTAGCGTTGGCCAAAGATTGGCCTTGTTCAATTATTTTTACCGAACAACAACAAGACGGAACCCAGTGCGTTTTTCTAACAAAGGATGAAGAGCAATGCTTGGGTGCAGCAGGAATTTTTAAAGATTTGGTGAAATGCGTAACCTATTCCAAGAAAGGATGCACCCATTATCTTAGTGAGTGCACTGACCCATCGTCCTCTTTTGATTTTTGGTGTGATCACTATAATGGTAAAATGTTTCGTTACAGTGAGATCACTGAGCCAGCAACCTGTACTTAGCTTATTCAAGCCGTTTTTTACTAAAGTCTTCAGTGATTTCCTATCATACCATGAAAATAAATTCATTATTTGAGCTCTGTTCTCATAATGCACAATACGTAAAATTAGATAATGTTAAGCATGCAGAGAGATACTATCTATAGATTGATCATGTATGTACATACCCTCCTGAAGAAAACTTCAATTTATGTAACTATACGTAGTGGTTGCTTGACTGTTGTAGACTATAAAGTTATATTTGTATACTATTGACTGAGCCATGTCTTGACGTGCTCCGGTGGTCCCTTCTACCTGTCTTACACATCTTGCAGTATTTTAAAGTCACATTGTAGACATTGGTAGTTCGACTCATACCTATTAGCACATGCATGCCTTTAAATATCTGGCACTTGATGAGAAATACAATTGCGCATGGTAGAGCAGCGACCGGCTAATTCTTTAACAAGCATCGATTATTATACGCGGACCTGAATATGATGCAAAACGCTGGTAACCAAGTGTCACGATTGGCACTGTATTTGATTTCCATTTCACATCCAGCTCATCTCCTGGCTATGTGCAACCGACTTTTCCAAAATCATTAGTGCAACATCGTTTTGGTAAAAAGCCATGTCAAGCAAAAAGGTTCAAGAAGCCGTGTCATGCATCCATAAAAGTAAAAAAATTAAAATCGATTTATAAAAATTGAAATTTAGTGTAATTCTTATTTTTTTCTTTTACTCTGTCTTTCCTCGTTTTTTTTTTTCGAAAAAAACATGGTTTGCCTTGGGCCAAGGAAGAAGGAAAAAAAAGCAAATCTTTTAAGTCCAGATGATGCTGCTAATACAACATCAAGAGGACTAAAGAAGAGCCCCACTTCAAAATTAAAAAATAGTAAAACAAGTTCAAGCTTGGCGCCTTCTATTGCAAGCACCAAGAAGGCACCCACACGTACTTCTATCGATAGTACAGCCACCAAAAGTGGAATAAGACCTCCTTCTCGTAACTCTCTCTTGACAACTGGACGGACCCCCAGTCCAGTTCATCGTTCAACATCTCCTCACAAGCCTCCCTCATCTAGCAGACCTTCCAGCATTGCGTCTGTCAAAAGCAACAATACGGTTGCCTCTGTTAGAAACGCAAACGCTGCATCTCGTACTCCCAGTAATGTTTCCACTACAAAGAGATTCCCCATCACTGAGATGAAGGAGGAAGTAAAAGATTTAAAGGCCAAGGTAAGTTTAGTCATTTCAGTCAACATGCTAACTTGTTACTCGCAGCTAAAGCTTATATTCAATAGAATGAAGAAAATTTAAAGTTGATCGCAGACCAAAAGGCGGAGCTGGAACGTTTGAAACAACAGTTGGAGGTCTCATCCTCTGCCGATCAACAACAACAACAACAAGGGGAAGAAGTAGATAAGGCGGAGGTAGAAAGATTGGAAATGATGAAGAAGCAAGAAGAGCAACTAGCATTACGCGAAAAGGAAATTGAACAACTTCGAATCCAATTAGAGGAGCAGCAACTTGCCGCCGTTCCGCCACCCACCATCGTAGTGCAAGACGAGGAACATGATTCTAAGGCCGAGATTTTAGCTCAGAAAGAAAAGTTACTTGAAGAAAAGGAGGCAAAGTTAGAAGAGCAAAAGAGATTGATGGAGGAATCAGTGCCCAAGATTGATGAAGTTGCTATGCAGTTGGAAACTTTGAAATCACAGGTAATTCATGTGAAAACGGCTTAATTTGGTTTATTTGTTGTATTGACTTGCTGTATTTTTAGAATTTGGATGCTGTAACTCAACTTGCATCTAAAGAGAAGGAGCTCGAAGAGTTAAGAGCCATGATTCACGAAAAGCCAATTGTGGAAAATGAAGAGGAAAAGCAAGTGGCTTTATCCAAAATCGAAGAATTGAATCAACAACTCGAGGTGATTATGGCAAAATACACTGTCACTTTTTATTCATCTGAAACTTACCCCGTTTCTATATAGGCTCAAAAAAAGAGTCATGAAGAAAGTTTACGTCTTCATGAAGAAGCCCTGGCTGAGAAGGACAAATTATTGAAAGAGCAAAAAGCTGCTCTTGATAGTTTGACCGAGGGTCACCAAGAGGAAGTTCGTAAATTGAAAACTGCCCAAACAGGAAGTATCCTTGCATTAAAGAAAAAGCACAAGGAAGATAGACTTCAATTGGAAAAAGAATTAGAAGAGGCTAAATTGGAGGCAGAAAAGAACCCTGCTTCAGCTGCAGATATTGATGAACAAATGGAACGAATTCTTCAAGAGTTTGAGCAAGCTGAACACACCCACGCTGTTCAAATTCAAGATTTGGAGCAGTCTCATCAATCCGAGATGAACAATCTTGAAAACAATCAAAAGGCTCAAGTGAACAAGTTGAAGCGCACTCAAAATTTGACTAGAGATAGTTGGACTGAGCGCTATTTACCCACCGAAGCCGTGTCTTGGCCAGCTCCTAATAGCTCCGCTATTCCTAAGCTTCGTCCCACTCCATCTCTCGTTGAAAGTAAGAGTAAAACTCTCTTAAGAGTTCTTGGTAACATGCCCGGTTATCAAAAACCTGAACCTGTTTTGATCCCCCTCGATCCCAAGAAAGTACAAGTCTACTATTCGTCTGTTAGTGGTAATTCTGTGGTAAGTGGATCATCAATCATGTCTTTAGATTTTATCTAGCGAATTCTAACTTGAACGACATTGTAATAGATCAAGAGAAACCAGGAACAAATTCAACAAATCCTCGAAAGCCATAAAATTAAATTCAGTTTGGTTGACGTTGCACAAAGCGAGGCTGCACGTCAATATGCGAAAAAATGTAATAATAATGGTCGATCAGATGGCAGAATCAAGGAATTCCCTCAAATTTACGTCGGTGGAGAGTACAGAGGTCAATTTGCAGATTTGATGCAAGCCATTGATGATGATCAACTCGATGTTTTATTACACGCTGCCGAAGAGCGTAACTTCACAGCTGAGGAAAGAGCTGCTATCAAAAAGGCAGAGATGGACGAGGAAATGGCTGCTCCCATGCGTGCTATGCCTGCTGTGCCTGCACTGCCTCAATTACGGCCTACTCGATCCACTAACAAACCTGTAAAAACACTCAAAGATTACGATGAAGATGAAGAACTTTTAAAGGCTCTTGAACAAGAGTTGAGTGAAGGAAAGATAAATCTTGACGATTTATAAATTTTATATCTTTAACACTTATACACACACTCATATACACAACATATAATACAATTTAAATATATCAATAAATCATTATAATCCACAGATGATCTCCAAAAACCATTCTGGCTGTAAAGTACTTGAATCCCGAACTTAGGGGCTATATAATTACATCAATTAATTATGAGTCTTTTAGCTAAAAACCTCTACAAAGTAAGGATGAAAACGTGTAGACCATACTTA
The DNA here is from genome assembly GCA_000587855.1 of Mucor irregularis B50. Classification (NCBI taxonomy): domain Eukaryota; kingdom Fungi; phylum Mucoromycota; class Mucoromycetes; order Mucorales; family Mucoraceae; genus Mucor; species Mucor irregularis. The sequence continues at coordinate 49,474 of AZYI01000167.1, read as the reverse complement.
AATGTGGGCATTACAAGATTTCGCATAAATTGATAAGTTACGGCCCGCAAAAATAAAATTGCCAACAAATCTGTTCCTTAAAAATAAATTGCTAGCGCTATATTTTCAACTCGATAATATCAGAACTAAAAGTTTGAATCAATGAAGGAGGAATGGGATCTCGTCAATTCACTAAGCTCTTCCCTAAATATACCAGAACGCATCGAAAAAAGTACTTCTGTCGAATTAAACTTTAATCGCTTTGCTAATCAACCAGAATTTCACATTGAGGATGATGGTTACCCTGAAGATTATGATCAACAACTCATGGATGAAGGGGTGATATTTTCTGATAGTCCCACACCCGAAGACGAAATAAAAGACGAAAGTATGGATCTGTATGATAGTTACGAAGAAGATATTAATTTTACACTGGGAGATAGTAAATTAATGGAAAATGATACCGTCTCTGATGACGTGCAAAGAGACAACAATGAACTCGAGCAACAAAGAATTAATCAACATAAAAATATCATTACTTCCTCTTTCTTTCCAATAAACAATTTTATGGATAAAACAGATAATTCAACAAGAGAATCTGAAGTCGATAAACAATCACTTTGGGAAAAGAATCAAGCGGGCCCATCTGTGCCGTACATATCTTCACTTAAACCATTCGACAACGACGAAGAAGAAGTCAACAGTGAAAAAATGAAGGTACTAAAAGTATTTATTCGGTCAGGTCAGTTAAACGCTTTGCATTCTAATAGCCATAAATTTTTCAACAGGAGTCAACAGAAGAAGAAGATGATGATAAAGAAAAAGACGACCACGGTTGGCCATCTCAGGTGGAAAGACAATCATCTTGGCATCCAACTCCAACTCAAGCAGGCTCTTCAGTTGCACCCTCCCAATCCACTTCAGGTAAAAAAAAAATAGTTTCATTTATTCATTCAAGGTCTCTTTACAATACTTTTAACACAATGGTTCTATACAGCTATTCCCTCCTTTTCTTCGCTGAACTTTTCATTCGGTTTAGGAACAGGACAGTTACCTAGAAAGGCGGATCAAGATATTAAGCAAAACTTTGATCAACTTGAATCGGCATTAAGTAGAGACAACGCTGACTCAGGATCGTTTTCCTCTACAGATAACGCTATTAAGAGCACTGCTAGACCGATAAGACAACCAAAAAGAAGACAAACAAGTGCCAAACTCATCCAATTCACTACAGAATCATTGCCTAGTTTTGCTGCTGGGCCCAAGCAAACACAACCAGTATTATCGATGGAACATTTACATACGCTTTCTATTCAAAAGTCTCCTACATTACCTACACAAGAATTACATGATTTATCAATTGAGAATATACCTAGCGTTGTTAATATACCACCAGTTGAAGTCACGCAGGATGATATCGAATCTGAAGTCGAAACTGAAGAAATGGAAAAAGATCCAGAATTAATCGTAGATGAATTATTGAGATGTTTTGAAACCTTACCTGAACATGAAGGTCAAGTTACTGGCATCTATTTGGACATTGGGAAGAAATATCCAGACCCTAAACAATGGCACCTTATAAGACAATTAGATCTGAGCAGACAAAATTTAACCGGCTTGAATGACTTGGCTGCTTCTTTACCTGTGCTAGAAGCACTTGATGTGTAAGAGCTACCCTATGATTTATTGCAATTAAATTATTAATCTTTTTTCATTGTAGATCCCATAATGAGCTCAAATCTATTTCTGGATTACCCGCTTCATTATGCTTTTTACGTGCATCACATAACAAGTATGTTGATAGAGAGACGATTTTTAAGCATTAGCAGTATGACTCATTCCACATTCCATTTTTCTTAGATTAAATGAAATCGATATATATCACCTCACACAATTGCAAAGTCTCAATTTATCCCACAACTTTATGGCGAACTTTGAAGACATGTCTCGATTGAAATCACTCCGTTCACTAGATGCCGGCTACAATAACATTGATTCTTTCAAATACTTTCAAAGTTTGACAGGTCTCATCAACCTATCATTGAAGTCAAATTCGATACGAAAATTATCAGGATTCAACCATGGCTTTGAAGGATTACAACTTGAAACCTTGGATATATCATTCAATCGAATTGAATGTCTAGACTCACTCGAAACATTACAAAAATTAAGAGAGCTAAACGCCAACCACAACTACATCAAATGCGTCCAAATAGAAAAGCCGATGCTTAAATTATGCAAATTGAAGTTGAGTTTTAATCGACTAAAATCGTTTGACGTCTCACCATTCCCCGATATCAGAACATTGTACCTAGACGACAACCAAATCGAAAGGATCATTGGCATGGCATGCGTTTCAAAAATTGATTCATTCTCTATGCGAGATCAAGGAAGGCAGAAAGTGTAAGTACGAAGCAACATTGTTGATAAGAAGTTTTTGTTAAATTAAGTTGCAACACATTTTTAAAGTGAATTTGGCACACATTATTTACGAGGATCCCGCAAACTGTATTTATCTGGAAGCCCTTTTGAAAACATCAGACAACTGAAAGACTTTTATTCCCTCGAAACCCTGGAACTTTGCGCCGTTGGTCTTGAGGAATTGCCCTCCGACTTTGGTAAAATGATGCCTAATCTTGTAAATTTGTATCTCAGTATGAACAGGCTACAAGACATACGCCCATTAAAGCGACTCAAATATCTTGAACGTCTTGTTTTGATTGATAATAGACTCCTGAGTATAAATGAAGTGATCTCAGTTGTAAAGCATTTGAAGCGACTTGTCGTGTTGGATTTAAGGTATGTACTCTTCTGACTCCTTTTTTTTTTGGAAATCGTGCTCACCAACATCAATATGAAAAAAAAATAGGCAAAATCCAATGTGCAGCAATATATATCCCGCTTTGGATTTAACACTTACTCAGCTATCTAGTGAAAATGAAAAGGTATCGCCTTACATAAGGACAGCGCATGACGTTCATTGGGAAGAATTAGAGAAGGATTTCCGAAAAGACTTATCGGATCATTGGAGGAGAAGACGAGAAGTCTACCGTGCATATTTGATTCACGAATGTAAGAGATTAACTGAATTGGATCATATCGCTGTAACTTTAAGCGAAAGATCGCAATGTGATCTGGTCATTGAAAGTTTTCAGAAATTGCGCTCAGTACCTCAACAATAACAATATTAATAGTAGCAATAATGCACGTAATGAATGTATAGTATAAATAAACCATTTTCTTGTAGTATTATATCTCTCGACTTTTTTTCCATTAATTATATTTGAGGTTTGTCACCGGAAGCTTTTTCTGAACTAAAGATATCACTTTTCCATTGTCCTGGCTTTGTAAAATGTTTTTAAATAAAGCACGTTCTTGATGTCAAAAGAGTATGGTATCCTGTGTAAAAAAAATATCCGTGCGCATAGAGTACAAGCATATGTGTTACATTTAATTTATTAGTTCACCATTTAGCTAGATGATAATAAAAAGGACCTACTACCCTTTTCTTTCAGGCGCATGAAATAGCTGTGCATAACTTATTATTTCAAAATGAAAGTGTCTATTATTAGCATATACAATGTACCATGCGCTGGGAATCTAAGGCAACAATATTTTCATTACCATTTCTACAATTGGATCATACTTTCTCAGCAAGAGTATCACCGCTACGTACATAAAATGACTTGTAGCTGATAAGAGCAAGGAGAATGTTAGATATATTATACTTTTATCAATGGGTATCCCTATCATCGTGTGAAGTGTTGACGAAGAAGGAGATACATAACTTTTTTACAAGGGAATCAATGTAAGACAGTCTTAAAATTTCTGTATGTATGCCCTGTCATGTCATTATTTTAGACTGTGCAATTGACAAAAAAAGATTCGTTTCTGCTGTATGTACCTACTGTTCTTGCATCATCATAAAAAAGTGTGGTGCATTTAATCGTGATTTTAGGCCACAAAAAAAAGAAAATGGCTCGGCCCCTTTGCTTTATGCTCTCTCCTCACTTTTCTTAACAGGCATATAAAAAAAACTTCGTAGTTGTTCTTCACATTAAACCTAACAAAGAAAGTATGTCTCCTTAGTGTAAGTGACTTTATTGGAGTTTAAAAGAGTGTGAATTACTAAGTATGCTGTTCCACGCGTATGATACCTCTATTAATCAACGTATAATAACTGTCACATACAAAGTGTCTCTAAATGATTAGAGTGGATGTCATTTTTTTGGGATGATCATCTTTTACTCTAACTAGCCAAGACATTTTTGTGCGCGATAAGTAAGAAATTATTGATTATCATCATACAATTTCGTGAGTACTTGCATGCAAACATTATTTGCATAAAAGGGTAATCACAAAGGCTAGTAATTATAAACTTTATTTGTTTTAAGCCGAAATTCATGGTAATTGTATTCGGATGAAAGGGGAGAAGACTTTTCATCAAACTGTTGGCGATTGACAATTAGAGGTATGTAAATAAACAAAAGTTGACGAAATTAAAATAATGAAAATATAGTACTTGTCATTAACCCTGTATTCATGATTGGTGCGAGGTAGAATCCCAGCATATGGATTTTATGGGCTATTGATCGGCGGTGTAACAACCTTGATTTATTTAACGACTTTCTACCTCTTGCTATTTTCTACAATTAAGAGCAATATCGCCATTTACAAGCTTTTCTGAATCGAGCGTTGCTGCAGGGTTGGATATTTACCTGTACACTACATACTATTACCAATAACTTCCCTCCTTATTTATTTAGACAAAAATGACTTGGTTTCCTACTCCTCTTTATTGAGAAATTGAAATTTTCCTTTTTAAACCTCTCTTTCTCTCTCTTCCTCTCTCTCTCCTTTTTTTTTTTTTTTTTGCTCTTTTTTCCCTTTGTAACTCCTATAATTATAATCATGGCAGTAAAAACAGCTTTTGAACCTAAAGATGCTCGAATTAATTTTGACGATAGATACTACAGCGATGATTTTGACGAAAAGAGAGAACCCAGAAAAAGAATTACTGGTACACAAGCATTGGTGGAATTTTTAAACACAACAAGTCCAGAGGAATTTCAAAAGAACGTGCCTAAGCGATCATCCACATTATTTTTTAGAAGAAGAGGAGAGAAGCCAACGAAAAGTCCACTATTGAGTAAAAGCTCAGCAACGTCTACGACAAGTAGCCCACATACCATTCACCGTAAAAATTATATTGAGATTATTGCCAATCCATTTACTTTTAGTAAAAATAGCAAGATTGATAATAACCCTTCTCCTGATAACGAAAAGGCGTCAGTAGCCAAAAATAATCATGCTGCAATTATAGGCTCACAGTTAAACAGAACATTATCTAAATCAACAAGCATATACTCACTTCCACATCATAATGACAAACCGGTTTTACCAATTCGGAAAGGCTTTAACTCGAACGGAACACAAACCACCGCAGCTAGTACAACGACAGGTGCAACAGGTACAGCAACAGCCTTTAACCGACGCCAATTCCCATCCCTTAGGACACCTACACTTGCAGATCATACAACTAAAAATTATCAGCCGGCGCATTCGATATTCACTGCAACGACTTTGAATAACGATCATAATGATTTAATCGAAGAAGGTTTAAAACAGAGACTACAGCAATATCAAATAAATTCACTGGACAAACCAGGTGATGCTGTGTCCAAGAGTTTAGCACAAGAGCACATTGCAGCTTTAGGAGTAGTATCTTCCATGATTATGGACGAGCAAATTCATGAAGAAGAAGAACGGACAAAGATGAAGAAAAAGAAAAAAAGTCGACACATTCAGGTTCAAACTATGCCTTATTATCCTAACGAAAGTAATAATAATGTGGCAGTAACAGTTCAAACAGAGCCTATGAACTCCATAGAAAGTAATGACACGGAGTTAAAACAACGACTGAAAAAGATAGAGCATGAATTAAAACAGGAACAATTAAAGAACTCAAGATTACAAGCAGCTCTGGAAGAAACTCGTGATCAATTTGAAGTTCTAAGCGGTTTAGCTTATAAAAAATTAAGAGAAGTGTGGGAGGAGAAGACAAGATGGGAAAATGCTTGTATTGAAGCAAAAGAAAGGTGCTGGCATGACCATCATAAACAAATCATGGGCCGCCATGCCAATACTTCAGAAGATGGAGACATGTCATCATGCTTTGTTGATGGTACTATTATGGACTTTATGCTGGATACAGAAGTCGAGAGAGCATCTAACCAAGAGGAAGAAGAAGAAGATTTAATATAAAAACTAGCTTCAGCAGCTATCTTGTCATTTTCTATAAATTGTGAATTAATAATGAAATAATAAATATTTATTAAACATAGTGGTTTTCAACCATTGGAAGATTGTGTAAATGGATGTGAGCACATTACTTTAGTGTGTACGTTGATCAATTTGAAGTTCTAAGCGGTTTAGCTTATAAAAAATTAAGAGAAGTGTGGGAGGAGAAGACAAGATGGGAAAATGCTTGTATTGAAGCAAAAGAAAGGTGCTGGCATGACCATCATAAACAAATCATGGGCCGCCATGCCAATACTTCAGAAGATGGAGACATGTCATCATGCTTTGTTGATGGTACTATTATGGACTTTATGCTGGATACAGAAGTCGAGAGAGCATCTAACCAAGAGGAAGAAGAAGAAGATTTAATATAAAAACTAGCTTCAGCAGCTATCTTGTCATTTTCTATAAATTGTGAATTAATAATGAAATAATAAATATTTATTAAACATAGTGGTTTTCAACCATTGGAAGATTGTGTAAATGGATGTGAGCACATTACTTTGGTTATGACAAAAACACAACTAATAAAAAGTTATACTCCTTAATAATACCGTCAATCCTCCTCATACTACTTTACAGTTGTTAAACCAATCAATCATCCATCACAATTGAATAGTTTGACTTTTTATGGTTTAACGCTTGGAGGAAAGCAAAGTCGTCAGATAAGTGCGCTAATGACGTTACGTTTGATTATAAACGTCATTTTTCGAGCAAAATAACTACATATAATACATTTACATTGTACGCCTACTCCTGACAAACCTTTATTTTTTTTTTCAATAAAGAAGGGTTGATTCGTTGTCTGCAAGATCCAACCATATACGTGGGTAGACGCACATCCCTGAAACTTTGTAAATGTCGTGGATGATAAGTGATGGTGATTCTGGAATGTTTACGCTGATGTTTTTTTTTGATAAAGACTCAATTGAATATTACTGTTACGGAACATCGAGGTTTCGTAGCGTGTTTCACTGATTCCTTTCTGTTGCACTACTATTCGTCGTACATGGCCAGTATCATTAGATTATACAATAACCTGATGCGTCTTTTAAGTAGTTACAAGTCGATCCTATGAAGACATATGTTGACGCTTATTACCAAGCATTATTTAGATCTACGTACTCTACAACTGTGAGAGAATTACGTTAATCTTCCTAGAGGTCGCTCAAGCTTTGTATACTGTCAATGATGATTGATCATGCGAAATTGAGGGAACACTAAACTACTGGATGCTTTTGTTGATGGGTGCAACAATGAGAATATTGCAATATTTGCTTGATCCATTTACTAGTCTAGAATATGATATCTATGTTTAATATGTTCCTGTTATAGAAATTACAGGAAAGAAGTGAGGTACGCACTGCGAATCAAAAACTATATTACATTAATTAATTGAAATATACGAAAGGATACTACCCCGATTGTACAAGCATTCAGTAACATAGATTAAATTATGTGTATGGGAGAATCAATTACAGGTCCATTCTACCTACATATTTCTATTGGTTGGGATGTAATAGAATAAACATGCAGTTCCCCATCTCCCCATGGGCTCAGGTGTATTCAATATCCGCTTCGGCGCACTACTAGCTTAAAACATGTGCAAAAGTGTAACGTAATTATTCATTGCTCGTGCATTTTTCTGTTGAAAAATACACAACAATAGTACCATTAGTATGAAATTAAAGTTCTGGGTAATTATAATAGTTGATGGGTCTTGAACGATACTCATATGAAACGTCTGATTTTATCGAATGATCTTCAGTAAGAACAGCACGCAATTAGAAGACACTTTCCAAACCCACAACGAACATTGTGTGATCTGTGTGATACCCAGGTGATTACAGCCTAGTTCAATGTGCAAAATACAATTTTGATCTCTGAAATTAAAAAACCTCTGTGAAAAAAGACCTTTGCAGAACAAATTTATCTATTTTGATCTAATAAATTTTTGACCCAGTTCATGTTTACGGTCGCGAGCGAGCATTCGGAAGAATTATTTACAGCATCTGAAAATTCTCGCTATCTCTCTCTCTCTTTATTGTGATTAAATAATACCTACAAATGGTAAGAAACATACATTAATTACTACGTTTCGAGGTATTGTTGTATACATAGTAAGGTATCACAACTTCGTACCAATGTTTGGGAGCTCGCTCAGAAATAATTATTAATCAAAACGTGTCGATGTTTTAAATTATTGAGCGGGCGATAAAATGTGGTTCCTGAATCTTAACAAAAAGCAACTTGATTGGCTAATAATGAGATACTGCTTAAAATGATTAGGTAATTCAATATAGCGCTGATTCCCACCAGGGGCCAATAATATACGGAGTAACCGGAGTTATTTGCGTTATCTCGCCAATGCTGCACTGTTCAAATAGTAATTTACTATAATGCATGCTTTTGTTGTTCCTACTGTTCTGATCTATTTGACGTACAAATTATGTAACGCTTATTCATCACACTATCGCACATATTTGACACATGATGAAGTGGTTTTAACGTAACAATATATAAAAATCACAGAACGACATAAAAAGAATGATAAAAAGGAAGTTGATTTCATTAAAATAAAAAAATAATTTTTTTTGTTCTAGATTCCTATTGCCAACAAAAACAAGATTTTCGTACTTTCTATGGCATGAAACGTTATCTTTTTTTCTTTTGTTAAATGAGCTTGAAAAAAGCATGTCATGCTACTAAACTGAGTTTCTTTTTGTATATATGAAGTATAAACTTTCTCCCACAAATCAGAAACTTGGCGTTGAACAAAAAGAAAAAAAAAAAAGATAATCTATTTATCTTCAGCTTAGTTTGGTTACAACCCTTTATAATAGAAAAAATAGCGGTTAGTGAAATAAACCAAGATGATTTGTTATTTGATAAAAAGAAAGAAAAAGGGAAAAACGAATGGATTCTTGGAAACGAACCAAACGGGTGGTATATGAAATACTCCAATGAAAGATTACTTTAAAAAGACACTAAAAAGCACAGAATCAAATATAATGAATTTGTGCGATGTCAGATTCCTAAATCGTGGTAAGTTTTTAAGCTTTTTTTAGTAAAAAAAAAAAACGAGAGAGAACCGTAGAATGGGAATTAAGAGTGCGAGAGTTTGAGAGTTCAAAAAGTGAGAGAAAATATTATAAAAAAAAACATGGTTACACAGGTGATCTTACCTGGTTCTTCACAATCGTTTCGCTTTAATTATCAATTTATCAATGCAGTACAATAGACTCAATTGCAGATACATTGCATTTCTTCTTTATAATGAACAAACCACACAGAGAGTATTATACACTACTTGTGTTAAACTCTGTCAAACATCACGTTACACACTCATAAATACCAAGAACAACTCTCACCCACAAAAGATGACGTGCTTAAAATAATTGAGATGTAACGGAAAAACTTGTTTCCCTCCGCGGAGAATTTAACATTTTCTTTATGTTAACATTTATTTTTTTACTATTTGAAACATGAAGTCATTTTAATATCTTTAAAATGAAAAAGATGTAGATTTTCAATCGGTTTTTAAATTTTAAAATGAAATAAATTTAAACAAGTACATGTAAGCAGCAAAGAGTGATAATATGTTTGTTGCAGCGTATCACAAACATAAATGTGTGTGTACGTATATCTATTACAAGTGCCGATTTTAATTTGATAGGACAGTTTACATAAATCATGACAAGTCCCTCTGTTCTTTGTCAATTAACTTAAAAAGGAGATCCGTGTAATTTACATCTGGGTATAATTTCTTTTTTTAATAAGCCATCTTTGTGGTTTCTATGGTAATTCCAAATGTTTCACAAAGCGTCTTAAAAACAAGTTTACAGTCTGCCAAGGTTATTTTATATTAAACATGAGACGATTTATGCTATTGCAGGTGTGTACCTGAATTCATTCGAGCAGTGTCCAGCGCATTTCCAATCACCACAATGGTGCATATAACATTGTCATTGACTACAGTTTCTTTGATATTGATATCCATGACGATGATTATCACGACTATCACTGCTACTGCCACTAATGCCACCACTTGCTACTGCTACTTCACATAAATCCCGCCCGCCAAGCTGGCCGTTGTTTCGGGTACACATTTAGTTGGGTCCTAATTCGTAGTTTGTGTATTTTTTTTTTATTTTATTTTATCTTGGGTATCGAAAATTCTCATTCCCATTTTTCCCTCTTCTTCCCTTTTTCAATCACTTTTTTTTTTCTTTTTCTTTTTCTTTAAATATATAGAAATTACTGTGATTCTACAGATATTCACTGTAATATAGATTTCTAAAACTTGCCTTATCTAGATTATGCTGTTCATCTTGTAAACTTGTTTCTTTCTCACGCCAATTTGAACATTATACTTAACACTTCAACAACAAACGTTCGACATAATTCTTCTTCTTCTCTTTTCCTGTTCTTTATTTTCTTTCTCTCTTTTTTATAACAAGGATCAAATAATATGAGTCACTCTTCCATGTCAATCAATCAAATTATTCAACAAAGCCCGATATCTACAAGCTCATCTTCCACCACTTCTTCTCCACCACTGCCATCATCATCACTACCGACCTCTTCTGTAAATCAAAGTAAACTGACTGGGAAAGGTACGATGGAATAGTTTCATCTTTTACTTTACGTGTTTTTAACATATTTCATTTTTTAGTCAAAATATTTTATACATTTAAGGGATCAGATACACATTGTCTGTGTACATTTGATTTAGAATTAAATGATATTAAAGATAAGAAATGGGTCAGTGTACCTCTCAAACAATGTTTAGTTTCTGTTTGCTCGTCATGGTAAAAAAGAAAAAGACACAACAAAAGTGACGTACCTTTAACTTTTTCTCCAAATACGAACATAGTCCAGATCAGTTAGTTGATAGTAATACAGCTGTATATAGTGCAAACTTTGAAGAAAGTAAGACCGTCGAGAACTGGTCACCACTTCACAACTCTCGATCAGATATTATTTGGGAAGGTCATGGCTTATTGTCCAATATTTTAAGCGATGACCATTCAAGTAGTAAATCTCAAGTTACTGGAAAAATTGCAAATGATTCCAATTCCAGTACAACCTCCAACAAATACGATTGCATAATTGAAGTACTTGTTCAATTACACCCCGTATGTTTCAGTCGTTTTTAATACATTTACATTGTAAACTAATAGTCCATTACAATAGATTCGTCATTCACCAGTTCTGCAGCACAACGAACAACAACAACAGCAGCAGCAGCAACACCAGCAGCAATACTTACCACCTATGCGATCTATATGGTCCGAACCTATGAGTAACAACTACGCCTCATCATCTCCACCTTCAAACAATCACACAAGCAGTAATAACCGTAATAATGAAAGCAATTCTCCACCATTAATATTAGAAAGACCCTCTCCACAACGTCCTCACAGTCATCAACTCCATCATTTACCGTTTCCTTCGAATGGACAACAGCTGCAACAACAAAGAGATGATACCCAGCCACGTTTACACTCTTACTCTTCTCCTTCTGCTCCACGAGATATGATGATGAAAGACGAACATAATAAAATGTATCCACCTGCAATGGATCCCAGTTGGCCAGGCAGTCGATATGAAGCAAGCAGTTTCGATCACGAAATGATAAAAAGAAGAAAGCTGTCATCCAACTCCAATCATTCTATGACGACCACGACCACGACTGCAACTGCTGCTGCAGTAGCTGATCTTAGACACTACACATCCTCCGCCCCTTCTTCTACAGTGACATTGCAGCCTACTTCTGCCTCAAAAGTACTCCATCGTAATAACAGCAGCCATCTTACTTCTGCCACGACTACGCTGATATCTACTTCCCCTACGACTGATACTTATTATCATCAATCTCGTAGAAAAAAAACGGGATACGAAGCCTCCTAATGCAAATGATGTTCGACCTTTTATTGAAATAGAAAAGACTGAAGAAGGCAAGTATGTCTTACCTGCTGAAGTCGATTCTTGGACTGTATTGGATCTCGGTTCTGTCATTTGGGATAGAGCCGCTTTTCACAATCAAAGATACATCTATCCTGTGGGATATCGCGTAAAAAAGTAAATATACGTCTTGATCTCCCATCTATGTATACTGAACTGACATTGATTTTAATTGTTTAGATGGTATAGAAGTATGGTTGACCCCCATAGCGATACTCAGTATACTTGTGAAATCTTGGACGGTGGTGACGAACCCATTGTAAGTTATTAGAACACTTGAAAATGTATAGAAAACAAAAAAAACTAAAAGATACTTCTAGTTTCAATTGAACGCTGATGATAATCCCTCTGAATGTTGGCGTGGTCCTACACCAACTACTGTTTGGACTATCGCAGTGAGGAGGTATGAATGGATTTCGAAATGAAATGAATCTCAATTCTAACTCGTTCCTTAACAGAGCCTTTGCTATTCGTAATATGGACTACGGTCATAATCCAGTTGGTCCTGACTTTTTCGGATTAAGAAAGAACACCATCGCTAAAATGATTCAAGATTTACCTAACGCGGACAAATGTAAGAATTACATTTGGCAAAACTTTGAAGCCATGAGCAACAGCAAGGGTAAATTAGTAAGGAGATCCAATACTCGACTCAGCTCTTCTTCGTCAACAGGTTCGCTCAACCAAGCCCAGTCTACAACAATGGAAGAATCGACAGCTTCTCCACCAAGCAAAAACGAAACTTCTTAACTATACAATATATCTCTTTCAGTTTTTATTTTTTGTCACCCTGAAAGCATTTTTTTTTTTAAGATATAATTATCCATATTTTTTCTGATTTGAATTCTACACCCTTTATTAGTTTTATATATACTTTTACTTTACATACACTCTTTTTCTTTATAATTGTATACTTTATGCTTGGGTTTTTTTTTTTACCTTTTTGCTCTTCTCCCCCTCTCTCTTTTATTGTTATTATATGCCGTACACATTCAAATATAAACAGATGAAATAAAAAACATTATTATATCATTACTGCATAGTTTTATTCCCCCTAAACGTTTACCCATTTTTACATATCCGATTATTATGAAATTACGGGATTTAATTTGTTTTGTTTATTATTTCAATTTTAGTAAAATGGACCATTATTTATTTTGAAAGAAAATCATATTCTTTTTGGTTTTCAGGGAATGTATCTTGATTAGAAGCGCTTGTATGCTGCTATCTTGATTGCTACACGTAATGGTAAAGCGCTGAACCTGAAAGAGACCCCGGGATAGTTGGCAAACTGTGCCAATGAATAATTGTATACTTTATGCTTGGTTTTTTTTTTTTACCTTTTTGCTCTTCTCCCCCTCTCTCTTTTATTGTTATTATATGCCCGTACACATTCAATATAAACAGATGAAATAAAAAACATTATTATATCATTACTGCATAGTTTTATTCCCCCTAAACGTTTACCCATTTTTACATATCCGATTATTATGAAATTACGGGATTTAATTTGTTTTGTTTATTATTTCAATTTTAGTAAAATGGACCATTATTTATTTTGAAAGAAAATCATATTCTTTTTGGTTTTCAGGGAATGTATCTTGATTAGAAGCGCTTGTATGCTGCTATCTTGATTGCTACACGTAATGGTAAAGCGCTGAACCTGAAAGAGACCCCGGGATAGTTGGCAAACTGTGCCAATGAAACACAACACATAAGGTTTAATTTAAATATTTAGGCACACAGATAAACCTTAAAGTTTTATACATGACATGTTGCTTTCGCTAATGGTGTTTATGTTACTGCTGCTCTTTACCCAACACATAATTTTCATACATTTAACATGATATTTTTCGGTATAGTTTTCTTTTTAGTTAAGTAGAATTGGTCATAATTCTATTCATGGAGCAGAAGAATAATCCGAGAACTGGGAAGTGCGATTTACGTATTACCATTAATTTACTACATTGACTACTAACAGCCCCCCACCCCCACCTAATTTATGAATTTCAAGTCCTATAAATGTTCCAATTGCTAAATGGATCAACTCTCTTTCTTTAACAAAAAAGAACTTGCACTGTTCCTAAATAAGAAGCCCCCGTTTTTTTTTTTTTTTTTTTTTAACCACCGTTATCGTTACTGTATCAGCCTTCTAAAAGCGTAACTATACGTAAGAAAGTTCCTTTTTTAGTTTTTTTAAAAATAAAGTATCGGAACACAATATGCAATGAAGTTGAGGATTAGAAATTAGAAACTTAACCAAGTTCTGTTTTTGTCATTGTATGCAGTTTTTAACGAACAAAAAGATACAAACAAGTTGAATTGGACCCGGGAGCCGCACTTGAAAAAAAGAAGTTTCTTTTTTGCTGTGGTGCTACCATCCAACTCATCTTAGATGATGGATTAGGAATGAACTGACATGCAAAAATAAGACGCAATAATTGTGGAATTTACCTATTGGCTGAGAAGAAAAAAGAAGGTTGAAACCAATACGGTGGGTGGGCCATGTACACACATAAAATAACAAATCAACAATGAGATCATGATTTATTACTTTTTCTGGTTTTATTATTGTTCACACCTATCATGAACAATATATCCAATGGTACAAATTATCATGCTTTTTCGATCACATTTATCGAATGATCGAGAAAGCCATTGTTACTTGTGCTGCTTTTTGAGTTTTTTTTTTTTTTTTTAAACTTGATTATTGTAAGGTCGGGGACTACATATTTCATGTATCCACGATATACGTAGCTTGTCAAACAAAAACCCCACAATATGTGGATAAAAGTTTCTGTGATCATGTAACTCTAAACATTATACATAAATTTTTTTGCAATTTGATAAAAGTATAGGCATCTTGTTATGGCAAACGATTGCGTGACGTCAAGGCATGCATCTATCGATAAAGACCTGCATTGTGTACACATCAATCGAAAGCCAAGAGCCGAGGAATAATGCTCAACGGCAAGTATAAAGCGGCGGGTTGTGTTTATTCATCTTGGGCCATGTGAAAACAATTATTTTTAGCAATTCTTCTCCATGGATATATGCAACATAAATGTTTTCTTGTCAGACATAGTTTCTAGTATTTCCATTACATATTGTGGCAAAGCTTACGTGACAGAGGTAGTATATTAGGTTACTGGGTCTTCCAATTTGCCGCTTTTCTCTTTCTGTAAAACGGATTTAAAGCTTTCTTTTAGAAATCGTACGGGGATTACTAGATTTGGAACTTCCTTATCACTCTTCCCAGCGCGCATGCTGGAAATATTCTGGACCCTGTTGAACTGGCGATTTATAATCCTGGAGTAAAGCTTACTAAACAACTGTACAACAAACTCCGATTTTTATTCTATTGTATTGTTCTCCAATGTAAGCGCGCCTTCTCGGATTCTGGACACATGTTCAGTAAGTCTACATTACACAATATCCTTCAAAAAATATATGGAGTGTCCAATCAAATACTCGGAAATCACGGCATTTTCGGCTTCCCTATTCATATTATCGAAATTAAATTTATGCTTTTTCCCAATGGACTTTTCTCTTTCTAACGTTGATGAAACTTGAATGTTGTGAGTGTGTAGTTTATACACATTGAACTTTCACTACTTTTTACAGTTTTATATTTATTTGTTTGTTTGGTTTTAGATTTAATTTTTCTTTATAAAGTGCCTAGCGGGCTTACCATTGATCTAGTCAAATTGTCGATCAAAAAGGTGTACTCAAAGAATATTTAGTGAAGTGGACGCTTCTGAGAATATTTTTTTTTTTTCTTCTTCTTCTAGAATAAGGTTGAAGGTACTTGAATTCATCATTCTCCGACTCTTTTTATCTCTATTAATTTTTCAAGGAGATATTTTATTAACTTGAAAGGAATAGTACGAGAAAAAAAATAGTATCTGTTATCAATGTAGGTATGTTCTAAAGGATTATATGTATCTAATTTATACAAGTGCCGTCAACACAGCTATTTTTACAATCGGCCTCGGTTTTACAGCACACGCCAGCAGGGCCGTTACCGTTTTTCTTGCCATAGTAGTTGCTACTGGTACACGTTTGTCCATTACCAGGGTTTCCAACAGCATCACACTTGCCGTTAATACAATTGCCAGTACAGTCGTCACTATTACGACAACAGTCGTTCAAGATACCGTTGCCCTTCTTTTGTCCAACGACGTTACTCTTGCTTGTACAGGCGCCGGTGGGAGTAGGAGTTGCCGTCTTGGTTGTGGTTGTCTTGGTAGTGGTAGTTTTGGTGGTAGTAGTGCTCTTGGTAGTGGTAGTGCTCTTGGTAGTAGTAGTACTCTTGGTAGTAGTAGTGCTCTTGGTAGTAGTAGTACTCTTGGTAGTAGTAGTACTCTTGGTAGTAGTAGTACTCTTGGTAGTGGTAGTACTCTTGGTAGTAGTAGTACTCTTAGTAGAAGTGGTCTTTGGGTTGTTTTCAGCGTTACATTCACCCTTTGTGCAAGTACCGTAACAATCATCACTAGTCTTACAGCAGTCCTTCAGAATGCCCTTGCCCTTTTTAGTGCCATAAATGTCAGTCTTCATGACACAGGTATTAGTGGGAGTAGGAGTGGTGGTAGTGGTGGTGGTGGTCTTTGTAGTGGTAGGGGTGGTAGTGGGAGGCTTGGTAGTGGTGGTAGTTGTTGTAGTGGTGGTGGTGGTGGGCTTGGTAGTAGTAGTAGTAGTGGTAGTAGTAGTAGTAGTTGTTGTTGTTGTGGTAGTAGTTGTGGTAGTTGTGGTAGTAGGTGTTGTCGTAGGAGGCTTGGTAGTAGTAGTTGTTGTAGTTGTCTTAGTGGTGGTGGTGGCGGGAGGAATGACAGGTACAATGACTTCACAGGTAAATCCATAACCGCCGGGAATAGAAACTGGAGATAGACATTTATGATAAGGGTAGAAAGAATCAGAAGTGTAAAAATATGGTCTATCGATAAAAGCGGAACCGACAAGTTGAACGTAAGCAGGAGCACCCAAGGGAACGATTTCACATTGAGGAACAGAATCTCTGATTCCACTAGGAGGGATACCTCCACCACTAGTAGGATTAAAGGTTACAGTACTGTACTGACAGCCCCCGACAGTGAATGTAGCAAAATATTGGCTACCCGCTGGTCTTGTAATGGTAAGCGATACAGGGAGATCTGCTGCCAAAACAGACGTGAACTGAGAAACGCCAACTAAGGTGAATAGTAAGGATCCTAAAAATTTAGATGCAGAAACCATATCAACGAATTCTATCAATAAAAGGCGATGAAGAGAAAAAAAAATGTTGGTATCTTTATTTTCCCTTCTTTATATAAATCCCACAAAGAACTACGACTTATACTTAGATTTACGGAAAGAGACAAATTTGTGCATGATCCGGTTCTTGTAAGATGTATGTATATGCTGAGTAAGGTTACCTCAACGAAGATCTTTTTAAAGAGCCTGTAAAAAAAAGGATATCCCACGTGTTGTATGATTCGTTAATTTTTTGTTTCTGCATACTTGTTTGACGATTTTTTTGGCAGAAGTATGTAAAAGGCACTAAAATAAATTAATTACTGCTACGATCAATCTAAAATGAAGCATCAGCAATAATGCTGTAACGCAAGTGAATATATAGATAATGTCGTGAAACTACGGTAGTTTAAGTTTTAAATATAAACAGGAAACAGATCTCTTATTTTCCTGATTTGATATTGAACGGACTTGACGGAGGCTGATCAAGTCATTCCCTATTATGTAGAAATTGTCGAGTTCTACACCAATGTTTTTGAAGAATAGTACCCACCAAGTACTACAACAAGTTAGAAAACCGACAGACAACGGCTTAATGAAGTATTTAGCATTATGGCTTCTAAAAATAAATTGAAAAGTGTAACAGTAATTGACACTCAATCTTTTTCACACAAAAAGTATCTTTTTGGCATTTAAAAGAAATATTATGCTACGCAATTGCTTTGTTCACTCAAAAGGAGATTGTCAGTAGACCCGAGTGGTATATTTATAGCGGGATTCCTATATTTATTTTAGGGGATAGTTCCCATTGAATTAGAGTCCTAATAAGCGCGTTTTTTTAGCTCAAGATCTACTAAAGAAGAGGCTAGCCTTGTGGACATTGATACTTCGATACTTGTTATGAAATTGGTCTTGATTGAAAATTAAAAAAGCATTGTACTTACGCAGTGGTAGCGGTAATTTTCAATTCCCATCATGCACTAGAATTACGAACAATAATAAGTATTCACAGGCTCGCGTTTGTTACACATACTCCACTATCAAATTCTGCTTTAAAATGTTGATTAAAGAGATAAACACGAGACGGGTCGTCTTGTGCTGCTTCTAATACCTCTATTGAGTATTGTTTAGTTGTATTGTTGCTCCAAAATGTATATAAAGAGAAGCCGAAACGTAATCTTCTCAGATTTCTGGTTAGGGAGGAGGAGGCGCAATACGTATTGTGAAAGTGTTACGAGCGGGTCAGTGGCTAAAGCCACTCCTTCTTGTGAGCCGCCAAAAAGGGTATGTAGAACTGTGACACATCTATAAAAGTTGAACACAGAAACTACATCAAATGCTGTGTTGATAGCATGAAATGAACATACTCCGGCGCCTTTTTCATTCCGAACGGTAGTGCATGAATGATAAATCAAGAATTGTAGCTGCGAGGGTGTGGGTATAAGGATATCAAAGGGAGCGGGTTGTTCTCAATTACAGATCGAATTTTTACTTACTTGCTAACCCAATGCTGTATGCAACAAATGCGTTGCTAGCAATGATCGATAAGGCAAAGTTGACTGCGTAGCACATCCTGGATCGATGAGATTAGGGTAATATTACTTTTAATAAAGGTCTGATGCGTTACTATTACAGAAACTAAAAATTAGGTAAGTTTGTTTCTTCCTATAAGGAGCAAGAATCACATTGGCCTTAAGGTAATGCTTCTCATTGTAGCAGCCAAGTCTCGATGTGTGGGTGTCTCATGACTCTATTGCTAGCAATTAAAATACACATTTGTCAAGTTTAAGCGTCTCAGCTAGGCACATTCAATCTCAAAAGAAGAATGTACGACTGTCAAAGTGTGCACTACGAGATCAAGTAAATCAAATCATGCAGGAACAAATCAAATAATAAAGACACTCTTTTTATATCAACTCGACATGCTACGAGTTTGACAGTTCCAATCCTTTACTATTCCCACGTTTCCACTCTTCACACATGACATGATAAAAGCATAGTATTTGGATCTACAATTGTTTTTCTTTATAATAATTACACAAATAATAGTGTTTTTTCAAAACAAGGTTTTTTTTTGGTGGTTTTTTTGTATGATGGAATAAATATGTTTATTTGGTGGCAGCCATGATCTTGGGAGCAGCCTAAGTAAAAGAAAAAAAATTGTTAGGGTTGATACAAAAAAATGTCAACAACTACTACTTACACATTCATCAGCACAGTGCATGAAGTGGAAGAATTCCTCAATACCTAATCAACACAATA
Source organism: Mucor irregularis B50 (assembly GCA_000587855.1). Lineage (NCBI taxonomy): Eukaryota > Fungi > Mucoromycota > Mucoromycetes > Mucorales > Mucoraceae > Mucor > Mucor irregularis. The sequence goes on along the minus strand of AZYI01000167.1, from coordinate 29,737 downwards.
AAGTCAACATTGGATCCACAAATACTAAAGTTGCTAAAGAACTTACAGTTTTCCTTGGAACCGTTTTCGACACGTTCGTTACATTCGTCAAGGTGGTGCTTTAAGGCGGAACATTGTTCAGTACAGACTATAATAAGTTGAATTGAAGTGTCTGTCAGTCAAGTGTACTTAAAAAGTGAAAATATAGGATTTTGTACCTTCCCAGATAGCTTCCTTGGGATCCTCGGGTTCTTCTTCTTCCTCTTCTTCCTCTTCAACGACTTCTTCTTCTTGTTCCTCAACAACTTCCTCTTCTTGAGGTTCTTCGTCGGCGTAGACGGTAGGCATGATGCTGGAGAAGAATTCAGAAAGACCCATTGTGTTGTGTAATTTAATGAAAAATAAGAGTGGGGTTAATTAAAGACAAAAAGTTGTGGAAAAAAAAAAGGTTGTAGGGCTTGTTATTTCTGAGTTATATTTTTTTTCTTGTTGGCGGGGGTTGGTGGCCTCCTACTTGACCAAAATATTTTATTTGTGTGGAAAAAACGATCTAACGATGACGCAAGCAATTTTCCGTTTTTTTTTTTTTTTTTCGCGGTACAAAATCGCGTTGAAAATGACACCAAACATGCTTTATTTGGGATAAATATTCTTGAATCCATGAACTACTTTTCCGGAAGTCGTTTGCCTGAGTGGATTAATGACTTGAAAGTTGACAATTTATACCACCCAGAAGCTAACAACGGTCGTTTATGCTGTATCTACGATGTAGGAGTTGATCATATACTTGCGACTTGAAAAAGTACTAACCTGCTTTACGCTTCAACTACAAAGGTCTTGTACTGTCAAAAAAACACCTCATCCGATACTGAATGTTTAATATTCATTCTTACCGACGGAAAGTATTATATTCCTGCATTGGTTCACCCAGATCTAGCAAGGGACCAACTACAGTAAGTATCTTGGCAGGCTTCTTTCAATAACACACTTATTTATGCTCTTTTTTCGGGTAGTCTTCCTGCTAACCTGAAAGACTCTCTAGCATCGATAAAAGGAAAGGTGATTTTAGTCAACAAGTCAGCAGTGGGAGTGTTTCGTTGGAGTGAAAGTTTTCTACCATATATTATCGCCTTTGACTGGATGGTCCTAAATGTGTACGAGTCGGCCATTGACCCTAACGTCACCGCCATATCCAACAATGCAATAGTAAAAGAGTGGACCGAAAAGTTAAAGAATGCACTCGAAGAAAAGGCAGTGGGAAATCAAAGTGTTTCAGCACTATACAAGACTCATTTAGTGGAAAGGAAATTCACAGACTTTTTTGCCCTGGAGGCATGTCTAGAATTCTTTATGTGTCACTACTTGAATATCAGTCATTTTGATCCTAGCGATACAACACCAACAAGCGAAGAAGTACAAGTAAGATCTGTGGGTATTTCAATGAAAAGACCGGTACAAGAGGATCACGATAACAATGCACAGCAAAATAAGAAGCGAAAACCTTCAATCATACCTGAAGATGAACATAATGATTATGTTGACTATACAGATGATGGTGTGAAAAAGTTCCCAGCAAGAAACCCACCTACGCCGAGTACAACAAGGCAATATACACTAAAAGAATTCTTGACGGCAGAGGAATATCAGTCGCAAGTTATCGACGCAATGTGGAATACAACATTTGATATTCCTGACTCTGCTATTATACCCAAATCAACTGTAAATGTGCAAAATACACCTATTGTAAATAATGAAATTCCCATCGAAACTTCTACTCTTGAAAATACCACCCAAACTCTCACTAATTTTAATAATAATGATACTTCATCTACTACTACTACTACTACTACAGCACCACTACCACCATCACCACCAGTAGCGCCACCATCTCAACCAGAACTAACACAATCCTCACTGTGGAGTTCAGACACTGAAATGGAAGAAACTCAACCTGATGACGCTATTTATGCAGAAGCAGAGGCAGTCATTATGGATCAAATTTATAAAGTAGGAGCCAGTACTTTTGAAAGAAGAAGAGGATTCTCAAACTTACGGAATCTTCGTTTGCAACGAGACATGTGTGAATTCATCACAACTTCCAGTCAATAAATTGTGTAAATTATAAATTGTCACAAAAACTGAAATTCAAATTATAAACAGTCCTTTCATTTTCTTTAAGACGCGCGCGAAGCGAAGTCTATTGTTGCTGCTTCTTTATTACTTACTTTCTTTATGAACGATACCAGCCAATACCCTTTAAATAACCCTCCTTCTGACGGTATTTCTGAAGTTCGCTTTAGTCCTTATGACAGAGATGTCTTACTTGTAGCTTCTTGGGATGGAGTGAGTTGAAGTGTTATTTCAGTTTTTAAAAAAAAATAGTCCTTGAACTGATTCACCTTCTTTTTCACTTTTAAACTCGCAGACGCTTCGTTTATATAATGTAGAGAATAACGAATTACTCGAGTCCTTTCAAAATAACCATGCGATCTTGACTTGTTGCTTTGGTGAGAAGAATAAGGTGTATTTCGGTGGTTTAGATAGTGAAGTGTTTCAGTAAGTTTTTTCTCTTTTAAAATACAAAGTTATAAAAGAGTGTTGACCACATTTTATTCCTTACTTGATAGAATTGATTTGATTTCAAAGCAAATAACTTCAGTTGGAAAGCACGATAAAGCAGTACGCAGTATTTGCTACAGTTCACTTACAAGTAAAGTAGTAGATCCCTTATGCTGACAACATTTTTATTTACGCACATATTTTTTTGACAGATAAACTTTACAGTGGATCATGGGATAAGACACTTTGCGTGTGGGATACAAATACAATGAAACTGGAACAACGGATAGAATTACAACATAAAGTGTTTAGCATGGACCTTCAAAACGATAAATTAGCTGTGGCCATGTCTGAACAAAAGACACACGTGTATGACATTCGAGACATGACTCAACCATGGCAAGTGAGAGAAACTTCATTACGTTACATGTCTAAATGTATTCGTTTAATGCCTAACGGTCAAGGCTTTGCTTTATCTTCGATTGAAGGACGTGTGGCTATTGAGTACTTTGATATGTCACCTGAAGTACAAGCCAAAAAGTATGCATTCAAGTCACACCGTCAAACTGTGCAAGATACAGAAGTCGTGTATCCCGTCAATGCACTTGCTTTCCACGTCAAGTAAGTATACAAGTGTAGTATGTGACGTTGGAATAAGAGCTAATGATTTAATCTCTGCAGATACGGTACTTTTGCTTCAGGTGGCTCTGATTGTGTTGTGAATACGTGGGATGGCATTAATAGAAAACGTATTCGACATATCGTTGGATATCCTGAAAATATCTCCAGTTTATGCTTTAATAATGACGGATCTTTATTGGCTATTGCAAGTAGTTATACATTTGATGAAGGAGAAAGACCTCATGAACCCGATGCTATATTTATCAAACGTGTAGTGGATACTGATGTAGCTCCTCGCATTATAACTCCTCGTTCATAAAAACACATAGATTCATAAATTAATAAAAAAAAAAAAGGTCACGTCTATCACACAAAAAAACGCGTATGATGCGATTATTACTACTACGCGCGCGCTGCGCATAGAAGTTCTTTTTTTCATATTTTGCAGATAACTATGGCACAAGACAGCAAGAAACCCGTTGCCAAAAAGCAATCGAGCTTAAAGTAGGGCAACCCTTCAATGTAACCATGCTTACACGTGTGTGTTAATGTGTTTCTTAGTTCATTCTTTGGAGCAGGCGCCTCTAAACCAAAACCTAAACCAGCACCACAGCAACAACCCAAAGGTAAATCGAGATCCAACCCAGTTAGTCTACTTGACTCGTCATTAACTCTTTCATGTGTATGAGCAGCCACAACTGAACCTACAGTGGCAGCTGAAGATGTGAAAAAGAGAAAGAGACAGATCGTGGTGTCAGACAGCGAAGAAGACGACGACGAAGAGAACAAAGTAGAAGAGAAAAAGATCAAAACAGATCTACCTGAGAAACAAGATGTCGAAATGAAAGAAACTTCCAAGAATCTCGACGATAATGAAGAGATCGCAACAAAAGTGGAGGAAATGACAGTCGATTCACAACAACCTCCTTTAGATCACTCTGACGACGAGACGTTCGATAAAGAAGTGGAAGAGGCAGCTAAGGAAGAAAAGGAAGCCAAGAAGGAAAAGTTGGAGATGATGTCTATTATTCACACCATGTAAGATAGGATTCATCTTGTAATTTGGATAGAGAGATAGATACTCACTCGCTCACATACACACCTTCAATTCAGTGCGTCAACAGGAACAGGCAAAAAGGTCGATTCAGACTGGGGAAAAGGAAAACCGTAAGATAGATGATAAATCAGTTAAAGAGCCTGCATAGAATTCATATACTTATACCGACTATCTTAGTATTCCTTATTCTGTTTTATGCAAAACATTTGAAAAGTGTGAAAATACTACAAAGAGATTGGAAATTACAGAAAACTTGGTCACTTTGTTCGTCAAGGTGATCCAAACTACTCCAGAAGGTTTATTAGAATTACTTTACATGTGCATCAACAAGGTAGTGTATATTTGCCACACGAGAGAGAAGAAGAAATCCACTCACTTTCCGCCCGCGTATATCATAGTTGTGCCCTGATTACGAGGGTCTCGAACTTGGTATCGGTGAATCACTCTTGATGAAAGCTATTGTTCAATCTACAGGTCGCGATATAAAGCAGCTGAAGGCTGATTACGTAAAATGCGGTGATCTCGGTACGATTGCTCGTGACAGTAAAGGCTCTCAACGCACCTTGTTCAAACCCAAGTTATTGACGGTGCCACACGTCTTTCGCACACTGAAAGAAGTCGCTCAGATCACTGGTAATTCAGCACAAGCCAAGAAGATTGATAAAATTAAAGGTCTCCTGGTCGCTTGTCAGGATGAAGAAGCTAAATTTATCATTCGTCACTTGGAGGGCAAATTACGTATTGGTTTAGCTGAACAGACGGTTTTATCTGCCCTAGCACAATCCGTGGTTTTAAGTGACCCCAAGACTGCTAAGGTCTCTACTGCTAAAAAAGAAGAATTATTAGCAAACGCTGTTGAAACTGTGAAATACGTGTACAAGTAAGTGAAGACCGCTTTTTATTTAAGTAATATCTGTCCAACAACTTTTCTATAGCCAATTACCCAACTACGATGTTATTGTACCTGCTTTATTGAAATATCCCATGGATAAACTCCTCGAGCATTGTACAATGCATCCTGGTGTTCCTTTAAAGCCCATGTTGGCACATCCCACCAAGAGTCTGACAGAGGTTCTGGATCGCTTTGAGGGTAAAAAGTTTACCTGTGAATTCAAATACGATGGTGAACGTGCTCAAATCCATCGTCTCGCCGACGGCACTGTCAATGTATATAGTCGAAACTCTGAAAATATGTCGGTGCGATACCCTGATATCATGAATGCCATCGAAAAGGTAAAACAAAGATTTATCGTTGATTTCAAGTCAGCTCACTCAATTTTTCTTTCCTTGTGTAGTGGATTAAACCAACAACATCGACATTTATTTTGGATTGTGAAGCGGTTGCTTGGGATAAAGAGAATAGCTGTATTTTACCGTTCCAAGTATTAAGTACTCGTAAAAGAAAGGATGTGAAAGAAGAGGATATTACTGTCCGTGTTGCAGTATTTGCATTTGACTGCTTATACTTGAATGGCCAGGTAAATTACATAGAGTAATTTTTAGGTGGTAGTGTTGAATAAGAACTCATATTATTCGACCATAGTCATTGTTACAAGATTCTTTGGAAGTGCGTCGTCAAAAGTTACTTGAAGCGTTCCATGAAACTGAACACGAATTCTACTTTGCAAAGCACATGGACTCGAATAACATTGAGGATATCCAGACTTTCTTGGACGTCTCCATCACCAGTAACTGTGAAGGTTTGATGGTCAAAGCATTTGATAGTAAAGACGCAACATACGAGCCCTCCAAGCGATCACGTAATTGGCTCAAGGTGAAAAAGGATTACTTGAACGGTATGGGCGATTCGATGGATTTAGTAGTCATTGGCGCTTATTATGGTCGCGGTAAGCGTACCTCTGTGTACGGTGCATTCTTACTTGCTTGTTACGATCCAGAAACAGAGGAATATCAAACTATTTGTAAAATTGGTACCGGTTTCTCGGACGAAAACTTGCAGCTCTTTTACGATACGTTAAAGGACCATGTGGTTGAGAAGCCCAAGCGATTTTACTGTCTTGGCGAGCATGCCCCTACGCCCGATGTGTGGTTTGAGCCCAAGGTGGTGTGGGAAGTGAAATGTGCTGATTTGAGTGTGAGTCCAAGATACATGGCTGGTGTGGGCCGCGTGGATCCCAACAAGGGTATCTCACTTCGTTTCCCTCGTTTTATCCGTCTTCGTGATGATAAAGAACCTGAATTGGCTACCTCCAGTGAACAAGTCTCTGATTTTTACTTTGATCAAGCCAATCAACAAGGCAACAACACCTCTAGTAGAGATATGGATTATTAGAAAATAAATCTTGAATTTTATTTTATTTTTTTCATGTATATAACATTGGTGTGTGTAAAGAAGAAGAAAAAAAAGAAAAAGGAGGAAGGGTGAGGGGAGGAGAGGAGAGGAAAAAGAAGGTACAAAAAAAAAAGAAACATTATTAGAAATACAGATAAAGATGATTAAATCATGAAAAGTCTTTCTTTTTGGAAGCGACCGAGGCAGCCGCGCTAAATCCATGATTTGAGAACGAAGGGTGTGTTTTTAACATTTTATAACCTGCTAAACCTGTCAATATCACAACACCGGCCACTAGGGATAAGGTCAGGTAGTGCTTTGATAACCAGGGTTTGTCCGTCTCGTCCTTTCTGGATCCTGGAGTGGCGAGGGCTCTACAATAATAACAAGGGAATGAGTGAGTATATAAATCCAACAGCGTGCAATCTATGATAACTTACGGATTCATAGCCAAGCCGGTCAAAATATGATAGAGGTCTGCCATTTGGTTCTCTTTGACGGACACACTCAAAGGAACAGCAATGCCGAGGTTTTTGCAGTAAATGTCGGGTTGCACTTCGCATCTTTGAGTGACAAGATCGAGTTCACACTTTGTAGCGACCAAAACTGTTGGAACATGATCAATCTTGTATTTTTCCTATTTATACGATAGTCCATTGAGTAAATGCTTCCCAAATATTATTCTTCTCGACACTTACCCTTAATGCAGCTACATATTCGAACGAATTGGCATCACTTGTATCATACACAAAACACAATAAATCGCATTGATCAAGTCTCTTTTTGCTGGAGAGAATCTCCGAGACTTGTTTGGGTTCGACTTCTTGCATGACGAGATACTTTTCTGCTCCCTTCATTTCAACCGAATTGACAACGTGAAAAGGTTCTGTGGTGGGTTGGTATTTTTCAGAGAAAGGTTTGTGAACAAAAGCCTTCAATAAAGCAGTCTATGTCGTAAATTATATGTTAAATATGAACTGAGACATCCCGGTATTCAAAAGTTATCCCCCTTTTTTTTTAATTTACCTTTCCTGAACCAGGTGCACCAAAGACGTAGCAAGAAAATACATTTCTTTGGATTTTTCCCTTTTTACGATCGACTTTTTTGGGTTTCGTCACTTTGAGTGCTGTGCGTGTATCGCCTTCAAAGCCAAGATAGGCCAAATATTTGAGGGTTGTTCTATGATCTAATAAGGTGGTCATACTCCACTGAGCGAGCCAACCTTGCAGTGTGACGGAACCTGTTTCTGTGGTGATGGTGGTATGAATTTCAACCGAATTGACAACGTGAAAAGGTTCTGTGGTGGGTTGGTATTTTTCAGAGAAAGGTTTGTGAACAAAAGCCTTCAATAAAACGTACACACTCGTAAATTATATGTTAAATATGAACTGAGACATCCCGGTATTCAAAAGTTATCCCCCTTTTTTTTTTAATTTACCTTTCCTGAACCAGGTGCACCAAAGACGTAGCAAGAAAATACATTTCTTTGGATTTTTCCCTTTTTACGATCGACTTTTTTGGGTTTCGTCACTTTGAGTGCTGTGCGTGTATCGCCTTCAAAGCCAAGATAGGCCAAATATTTGAGGGTTGTTCTATGATCTAATAAGGTGGTCATACTCCACTGAGCGAGCCAACCTTGCAGTGTGACGGAACCTGTTTCTGTGGTGATGGTGGTATGAGGGAAACCTGTGTTGGCCCAAGGATTACCGGGTGATGTACTGAAGAGAGAGTCTAATTCATTGCGATTCAACGCTCCATCCTTATCCTTATCAAATATTTGAAACAACTCGGCAAAGAATTGATAGCCAAGAGGGCTTAATTCCACGGAACATTCAAATGGTATTTCAAGTATAGGCAACAAAAAGTCTTCACGCAATGACAGGTCATCGCCATACCCAAATTTACGAAGCACCGTCCATGTAGTTTCCAGACGTCCTCTTTGAATAAATAATGAGTGCAAAAAGATGAATCCAGATTCTGTTAAACCGACATCACTCACGCCAGAAGGTTCATGCTCTCGAACGACTTCCTTGACTCCGTCTAATTCTTGAGGTTGTAAAGGAGCATTGAAACATTTTCTCTAATAGTTTATATATAAATATGAGTATCTTTTCCATTGTCTTTTATGCTCATGGAACGTACCTGAAATTCGTTGAGTTCGTCATCATTTAATATGTTATCTTTATCTGTGTCGCATAATTTGAAGATACGCTTTAATGCTTCAACACATTGAGGCTTCAAGACGTGTTCTCTGGAATCATAAAGAGGTGCAGTTGGGTGAAGCACGGCCTTTTGGGCAAAATAGAATACTTCTGAAACATTTAACAGTTGTTTTGCAGAGCATTCAACGCAAGTCTCGACCTCCTATCAAAATATAATCAAGGTCAGTTTTTACCTAGGATTTCTGGTGGAGGAAAGGATAGATTACTTTGAATTCATTCATGATTGGTATAACTTCATCTTCAAGACTTTGATTTGCCACGTCATTTCCACGTAAATCAATCTTGTTACCAACTAATACCACAGGTACCTTTATATATATATAAAATGCGATTAAAACCGTGACCTCATATTAACATAGAGCAATAATGCATTACATTCACACCCAAGGATCTTATGTAAGGCAACCAATATAACGAGAGTCTGTTGAAGGTGTTTGGATCATCGATAGCATAAACAATACAAATAACATGTGCTTTACGGATCTCTGTTTCTAACTGTTCGCGGTCTTCCGTTCGGGCTGAAAGAAGAAATTATCACTTTAGTCAAGTTGCAACCCTTATTTTCTCATTTTTTCTTTTTACCAGAAGAGTCCATGATATGCATTGTTACATTTTCCGGGGTGACCTCTGGTGGAATAGTTACTTCGGGTATAAGATGTTGAACCTAGATTTTGTTTATTATTAAATAACTTTCCAGAGTGATAGTGTGAATATATACTCACATTTGGAATAAATGTCTCTTTAATTAAAGAAGCAATAAGTGTACTTTTTCCTACTCCCTCTGTGATAATACTGTTTAGTAAGATAAAACACGGTTGTTTCTATAATATTGAATTTATTTACCATCACCCACAAGTAAAATACGAACATCTCTTCTCATTATTTACTTGGCACAAATTTCACTTTTTTTTTTTCTAAATGTATAAATAAACGCGATGACACTTTCTGTCTTGTCTGGTGGTAAAAATAAGGCGAAAAAAAAAATAAAAAGTAGTAGCAGGAAAAGGGAAAAACTACTGCAGCAAAACGGAAAGCGATATTTTAAACATTCGTCGCCAGCAAGGCTAAGACGATGGGCGCTTTATACGGCTCTGCGTGACTTCGAAGTTTCATTCGTATAAATTTGCGAAAAAGCAACCTCACAAATACACTCAAAATAAGCTTAAAAGATACAAAAAGCTTATTTGGACATAAAGTTCAAAATGTTTTCTACACATCTAGCTAATAATCTATTTACATTAAGTCAAGATGGCAATGTTCATTCGAACCATCATGAACCATAGCACTCCGTATATAGTAATTTCGAGCGTTACTTTTATTTTTTTTTTCGTTTTCTAAGGCTTTTCATACTCCGTATAAAACGCCAAAAAAGGGTTCGCACCTTCTGGAGTGCACGACCTTATTTAAAAAAAAATTAGTCACACATTTAACTACAAACTTGACAATATAAAACTTACGAAGCCTAAACAGAAGATGGTTAGTTTTTGCTGAACTCTTATTTTTGTCGTTTTGTTACTTACATGCAGGCTAAACGAGTAGCTGTCTGGCGTTTCATTACCGCCGTGTTCTTGAGAGGGGAGTCGGCCGAGAGTTGATGTCATAATTATTCTCAATATACAAAGCAAGGATATTTCGAATATTAATTGCAGCATTGAAGTCTCGGTTCCACACCTACATTACAACTGTTATATAAAAACACCATTTGGAACATGCAAAAGTGCACTTACAGTGGATCTACCAGCTAAACATTGGTTACAGAATTTCAACGGGTAGAGAAGAACTAAAAAAACAGTTAATTTCTAAATTCAACAAAACATGATTAAACTACTAACCATTGTGCAGAGTGCGTTGAGTGCATTGTGATGCTTGCGAAATAATACGTAAGTCGTCATCAACGCAGCACTTTTTTCGTTTTTGGCCTTCTTGTATTTTTTTTCGCCTTTTTCTACAGAAATCTAGATTTAGTTTTATGGATAATAATGAAAGTTGGTATCTTAGTACCTGTGCTCAAAGCAAACATTCTCTCTGGAGTACACATTTTCCAGGTGGCTACTGCAAACGTTGCATGTTTGGGAGGTGTTGTATTCGTCGACACGAACTAGTAGGGCTTTTCTTGCAATCGCTCTTTGTTGTTGCTGTGTAGACAAATAGAGACAATTAGTTCAAAATTTTATCAATCATTTGCTTGGAATACTTACTTGGTGAGGGATTGGTGGATGGCCTTTCATAGAGCTATTAATAGACGCGTCACCAAATGCAACGATTGTTCTTTGTGTGGGTGGACGAAAACCAGTACTCTCATTTCGAAATCGTTTTCTGGCGCGTCGACGTTCTTTTTTCGTACTTTTGTGAGGGAGCATCACTTTGCTATATGTCTCGTTATCCACCCGTAGAGGATACAGCCCAATGATATTGTCGGCAATGTAGTCAAGTGTCATTTTTCTGGCAGAGTACAAATAACCTTTAATTTCTCTATGTCTGTATGATCTATTGAAGTCAAAGATTCTAATGAGAAAATGGTATTAGTAGGTGAAAGTAAACTTTATTATAAAATGTAGTAACCGACCTATTATGCGTTTGAGAAATGGATCTCACATATAAGCTGAAGTCTGTAATAGTGTGAACTTTTGGGCTAGCAATAAGATCGTATACTTCTTGAATATGGGCGTGCTCTCTTGATTGCAACTCCTTCATTTGCGCCCATTGACGGCCTGAACGCACTCTATATAAAATTAGATTATCAGTAACTATTATCATGTATTGTCATATTCACTTAGAACCTACTGGTATTCCGCATTAGATATACTAAACGCTTTGCGATTGACTTCTTGACCTTCAACATTGACCCTTTCTACTGCACAAAGCAAATCACGCACTCCTACGAATATTGCTTAAATTAAAAGATTGACAAACTCGTTCTAATATTCAGAATGCATACCTGGGTCGACACCCACTATACGACAGTCGTTAGGAAGTCCTATGGGTTCTTTTATTAGTTCCACCATTCCGTTCTCCCAGTGCGAGACATCAAGGTTTCTAGCCATAGTTCGTAATTCACCCATATCAAATGGGATAGGTGCTAGAGTGATAAATAATCATTAGATCATGTAAACAGTTACGCACAAAAGAATCACTTACGTCGTCCTTGCATGTCTTTGTAGAAAACCTACTGGTATTCCGCATTAGATATACTAAAAGCTTTGCGATTGACTTCTTGACCTTCAACATTGACCCTTTCTACTGCACAAAGCAAATCACGCACTCCTACGAATATTGCTTAAATTAAAAGATTGGCAAACTCGTTTTATATTTTTAGAGTGCATACCTGGGTCGACACCCACTATACGACAGTCGTTAGGAAGTCCTATGGGTTCTTTTATTAGTTCCACCATTCCGTTCTCCCAGTGCGAGACATCAAGGTTTCTAGCCATAGTTCGTAATTCACCCATATCAAATGGGATAGGTGCTAGAGTGATAAATAATCATTAGATCATGTAAACAGTTACGCACAAAAGAATCACTTACGTCGTCCTTGCATGTCTTTGTAGAAATGCATAGAAATCATATGGCCATCAGTCTTAAATCCATAAGCGAGTTGGTAGGGTCTATCACGATTTACTTCATTCTCTAAACATTACGATTAATTTAAGTTTTTTCACTGATAAAGGTGACAAGCAAACCCACCTAATCTTCTATTTTTGACCAACTTGTCTAATCGAAAAATCTGCTGCCACAAATGCTCTTTGAATTCCGGTATCCTGTAGTGCCTGTTAAATTCAGCACGAGTAGTTCCTTGATTAAACCTCTGTCATGTTTACGTAAATGTTAAAAAAAAATGAAAGTACTCCAGTGAAATAGTTACAAGTTACCAGTGTCCCAGTTTCGTGTTGTAGTTCAATATCAGGCAAGGGTCCTCTATTTCTCAATCGTTGAAGTAAAATGTATATTACAGGGCCAGAGAAATTCACATGCACTAAAAAAATTATAGAAGTGGTTAGTATTGCACTGATCGAGACACACTTTGCCAAATTATATAAAATACCCATTTGATGTGTAGCTATAGGAATTAAGGACCACCGTTTTACATTAAGGTTGTGCAAGTCAATATCATTCAAAAGAGCAGCATAAAATTGTAAAATCGTTGCAACTCTAGCAGGAGTAGCGTAAGAAAAATCGGTAATGACCTCCAACTTGGTATTCGCAAAAGTAGTACGCCAACGATTAAACTGCGCTCTATAAAATATAAAAATTGGTTAAATTAAGGTGGATCATGAACGAACTTTGTTGCGTTGAGTATACCTGAAAAAATTTCTTAAAGCAACAGCATGAACTTCACCTTGATCGCCATACAATCCATCGATTTGGTTTACTCTCAATCTAAAAAGATTTCGGAATGCTTCATCGGCTATAGATACAAGTAGTAAAGTGTGCATATTAGACAACTGCCTTGATATCATTAGCTATTATACAAACCTAGTTGACCTGGATTAAAATTTTCTAAATTATTATCGATCTTGTATCTCATAAAAAACCCTTTGAGAATACGCTTTTGATACACAGGGATGTTCCTTGTCAGATGTAGCTTGATGTCTGAATGAATACGTAAATTTTAAATATGAGCATCCCAATGACGTATTCAAATTAAATTAAGCATTTACTTGTCATGATATCAACCCCGTAGCTGTTTGCTAAAGTTGCATGCAAGAGATCCAATTGAACTCTGGGATAGAGATATTCTAGTTAAAGTAGTTAGCATTTTCAACGGATAGCAAGTTAAAAAATTCCTCAAATGTACCTCTAGCTTCGTTCAGCCTCAAATTATCAAATTCAATGAAGCGATGTGCCATATTCACTGCAACGTCCTGTATAAATAAATGCGTATGATTGTACGTAAGTCAAGATTTCTCTTATTGTAAATAATTCTGACAACATACAACGTCAAGCCTGAAATTCCGATAATCACTGACTAGTCTATAGCAATGGCTCCAAAATTGACCTTGAAGTAGAGGCGGGCATGGCTGAGGATCTCCAGTGTCCCTATTTTCTAACCAGTGCACAACCATATAATATGCGAAATTGATAGCGTCTCTTCTCAGAATGCTATGCTCTTCTGAAATAACGCGAAATTCATTCTATGATAATATCATTGACTATTAATAAAAATGTTGTCTTTAAAACTTTTGATGGATTATACCTTGAAAGGTTTGAAATCCTGCTGCAATAGCGGACCCAGTTTGCATTTGAGGATTCTACTCTCAACTGCCATCAATCAATAAAAAAAAATTGAATGAAGTGAATGAAGTGAACGAAGAGAATGATGAGATATATCGTCCGCTTTATATATATCTTGGGAAAATGGCCCAGGAGAAGATGAAAGTTTGTTTTGTTTTGTATAAAAAGGAGTATTTCTTTGTTTTGTTTTTTTATGTACTGTCGTATGATTGGCCTGACGATCGTAAAAATTTTAAAAGTAAAATCATCTTACTTTTGATTGGATAATTATTTGTAAATAACCATCCCCTAATAAACAGTTATGCAAGTTTTCTTCTTTGCTTCCGAAAAATCATGGCCTCTTTGGAGTATGTACTCATCAATTATTTGAAGTGTCCTACATGATTGGGCCGAGAAGGAGAAAATGTTTTTTTTTGTGTATAACAAATAGTATATACATGTTTTCTCTTTTTGAGAAATCGTGGCCCCTTTTGAGTGTATTCGACTTTAAATTATTTCAAGGGCCTTACATGAATGTGTATGACGGGAGACCAGTTTGCTACAAAGAATTTGGTCATGTTAGAAGCACCCGTACCTGATGATGAACTCTGTTTATATTATCTGATGAAACATCCGTTTTCTTTGTCCGGACTAGCGAAAATCTTGAGCTGTACGAGTATACCCGACTTATTCGAACGAAGGCTTCATAAGCATTAAAAGGGGCTTTAGAAGAGCTTACGCGTTAAATTGAAAAAATCTACATATGATCATAACAGATCATTAATCAATCTTGTTTTTAGCTAGATACGCAATCAGCTTCCATAACTTATACTATTAAATGCATTCATATAATCTCATCCTTGCTCTACATGAATCTCTATTTACTCATACTTTCAGGGCCTGTTTGACTCACATAGCTGGTTGAAATTTTTGATCTTTTCAAAAAAAATCATTTTATTGTTAATCTACTCTCCGGAACATATTTATCTATTCTTTACACTTTGCTACCACTCTTTCGTGGCATTCTATGGAACACCATAGTATGAATTATCAAGACTTTCCTTTTACATATTATTATTTTATAGGCGCGTGTCGAAAGATTCAGCTTGTAACAAATAAGGCGGTATGTATATGTAGAGCACCTGGAGCATCCGTCCTAACAGATCAAGAGAAAGTTGATGAAATATTTTTTAACCGAATCTGGAACTTTTGTCTGCATATTTCACTTTTAGTGGCATTTCACTGAATATGGATTTTTATTATACTAGAGTTGATCAGAGTGATTGAGGCAATTGAGAAGATAACGTATTATGAAACTATTTTAATTAAGAGAGAAGCCACTTCTGTAGAGGGGGATGGGGGTATATATGGAATCAAGCTTTAGCTTTACTAATAGACAATATCAGTTAAAGACAAAGGCTAATGCTTACTTAAAACTTCATCTTACAACTTCTTAATGAACGCAAACTTCCTCGTGTCGCCGGGTATAGTGCGGTATAGAACTCCGTTCTCAATGAAATATCCGTCATTGATCTCCTCTTCTGTAAGTGCTGTCTCTGTTTTCTTCACCTTCTTCGAATTAGATGATACAGCAGATGATAGTGAATACCGATCCATACTTATTGTGTCTATTGATTCCAATTCCAACGCCTGACTAGCATCAAGAAAAGATGGGATGTCCTCATCCTCCACACCTTGCGCCTCTGCATCGTTCCCGGTGGCTGTAGTTGCATGAGGTGCAACGGTATTATTGATATCTAGTTCTTCTCTTTCATCACCCACCTTCCAAACGAGGATCCAGAGCCATGATATACATGTATACCATGTTGATTCAACTTATTGCAAAAATAACGCGGCCGGTGGATATGAATACCATTACAGAACTTTGTAAAGAAATGAAACAATTCCAAACTTGTAGTACGAATATTGTGTTGTATAATACACTGATCAAGACGCTCTTACAGCAAAATCAATTGACACAAGCAAAAGCATTATTAAATGAACTCATAGTGCAAAAGATACAACCCAGCATCATCACCTATGGTATTTTGATGAAGGATGCTTCAAGGCGGAAAGACATTCACAGTATGCTCAAGTACTTGGATGATATAGAAAAGCAGCCCAATATTACTCCTGATCATGCCATTGTCAGTATATTGATTACAACGTTGTACGAAGAATTTGTTGGTTATAAGATCTTTTATTTGTGATAAAATCGAATTCAATTGGTTTTTGTGTTAAAGAATTACTCAAAATGGATGATACAGCAGATGGTAGTGAATACCGATCCATACTTATTGTGTCTATTGATTCCAATTCCAACGCCTGACTAGCATCAAGAAAAGATGGGATGTCCTCATCCTCCACACCTTGCGCCTCTGCATCGTTCCCGGTGGCTGTAGTTGCATGAGGTGCAACGGTATTATTGATATCTAGTTCTTCTCTTTCAGACTGAGATAGCGGTTCCATCTGAATTACGACGGCTTGATTGTCGTTCTCGAGTGCTCTTTGTCTTCCTAAGTTGAATAGTATACAACAAGAGCTGATTATCCATGCAAAAAAGTCTTTTAGTGAAGTCAGCATTGAAATTATGAAAAAAGGAAGAGAGAGGTTCGAATTTTGGCATAAATAATCCCAAAAATTAAAAGTCAGAATTTAGTAGTCAGGGACGCTTTTCATTTGAGCTCCAATTAATAATCTTTGATTTATTAAATGAGCTTTGCACGTTACTGTAAGTATCTGAATCTGTTGATACATGAAAAATAAGCTCACGACACGAGTTAATCCTAATCAAAGGAAGCGGATACGTCATTTTGGGGGCTTAAATAAGGGAATGCTTCTGGAGTTTTATCGTAGTCACAAGAGAAGAGATGATGCACAACATTTATGTTTCCCACCCAGAATAAAAAAATAAGGGCAAGCGCTTCCCTCATAAAAAGCGTGTCTTTTAAGGAAATTACTCGCTGCGTCATATTGAATAATATATTTTTTATTAACTTGTAAAGAAAAGAAGGGCATTTAGAAAAATCACCCATAACCATCAACAAACGATGGAGAGAAATGCCAAAGAAAGTGGTGCGCGTAGTAAAATGTAGTGTTTTATCATGCTTAAAATGTTAAATGTGTAATTGTTGTTGTGTGTGTGTGTGTGTGTGTGTATAAATGTTGTTTTTACAATTCCATTCCAGCAGCTTCATCTTCTGAAGAATCAAAACTAACGGAACTCATGTCATCCTCATCAGAGCTTTCATCGGCAGCAGCATCAGCAGCTTCCTTTGTAGCATATCGAGAGACATAATCTATAGTGATAATAAACTTAATATCTATCATTACACCCCTTACAAATCAATCTATTACCTTTGACTTTAACTTCATATTTAGCGGGTTCTCTCATTAACAAAGCAGCAGCTTCTCCGTTTAAAGGATCAGTGGGATTGGGATATCTAAGCAATTGAGGAAGGAACACTTCAAAGATATTCATCATATCTATAATATCATGAGTTAATATCAACACGTAATATTACACTTGAGTATACACATTACGTAGTAAAATGTAGTGTTTTATCATGCTTAAAATGTTAAATGTGTAATTGTTGTTGTGTGTGTGTGTGTGTGTGTGTATAAATGTTGTTTTTACAATTCCATTCCAGCAGCTACGTACACACTAGAATCAAAACTAACGGAACTCATGTCATCCTCATCAGAGCTTTCATCGGCAGCAGCATCAGCAGCTTCCTTTGTAGCATATCGAGAGACATAATCTATAGTGATAATAAACTTAATATCTATCATTACACCCCTTACAAATCAATCTATTACCTTTGACTTTAACTTCATATTTAGCGGGTTCTCTCATTAACAAAGCAGCAGCTTCTCCGTTTAAAGGATCAGTGGGATTGGGATATCTAAGCAATTGAGGAAGGAACACTTCAAAGATATTCATCATATCTATAATATCATGAGTTAATATCAACACGTAATATTACACTTGAGTATACACATTACCAAACATTGGACTCCATGTCTGATTAATAACATCTAAACAAACAGAACCGCTACTATAGAATAGTTTAGCTAAAATTCTCTTTTTTTGTTCACGTCATAGTATATATACTTACACTTCATCAATATTGGGGTGAAAGATTCTATTCATGAAACCAATACTCGGTGATTTGTAAGGATATTGGTCAGGTAATTCAACATGAACCTTCCATACTCCACCAGTAAATGGAGCTTATTTTCATATAGACAATAAGAATATTTTTCCGAGGCCAAACAAATCCTGATTTTATTACTACTTACTGTCCGTGGGTCCATGAAAGCGTACATAAAACTCTTGCATATTATCGTTTACAAGAGTCACTTCGTAATCACTCATTAAGCTAATAATTAAAAAAAAAAACTTCTTTAATATACAACATTGACTCACTATAAACTATAAACTATTTACAGTTTCATCACGTCAGTTTCAATTCTTCTTCTTGGTGTGGACATGTTGTTTGTTAATTTATTAAATGGGGGAAGGGAGAGAGGGAAAATAAATTTGGGAAATAATTTCTTATATTTTTCTCACATTTTTCATGCTTGATGATTGGTGATAAGCATCGATCATAAACGATACTTGATTTTTTTTGCCTTATTTATGCAGCACGTAAAAGTGTGCTTCACTTTTCACAGTCTAGCAGTGTAACAACAGTACACTTGTTGACACCAAACAAATAGAGCCGCTCAGATAACACACTTCTTTAACTATCTCGATTCGTCATCTTCCGTCAAATCCTCCCTTGAGGACACACACGATATCGGGGTTTAAAGAGTGCAGGTGGTGGTGTGATGGTGTTGGGGACATTGTACACTACCTTTTGCTCAAGTGTTTTTTTAAAAGCAAGCAAGTGTCGTATGTTTTAAGATTAGAGTGTCGCGTTGATTAATAATAAGGGTGGATCATTACACAAGTCTCTGAGACTGCCTGTCTTTGGGAGTACATACAACAGACATTCTGACTATCTTTTTATTGGCACTGCCAAAGACAAAAAGGGGGAAAATGGCCAAACAAGGTCTATTTTCAAAAGGCACGACACTCTTCTTTTAAAAGTCTTTCTTTGTGCAAAGGAGTACGACAATGGTATCATCTCTTTATTAAATTAACTTAGAAGGAAATGGCCAGATTCGATAACATGCTCGCTGATTGTACCAGCCAGATGGACTACGATTTTAATCTCGGTAGACCCAAATATAAACTCCAGGGTTACATCTAATCGTGTGCCTGGGACGGTATCCGGCAACAAGGGCATTTTTATGGGAAATTCGGCCAACTTGTGTGTATCTGATATTTGTCTAGGTATAATATCATCATCAGAGACATATAAGTCAGCTTCATTATCAAATAAATATATTAGTATGGCGTATCTGTCTTTCATTATTACAACATCATAATTACCTTCTGTGTGCTTGGGGTACTCTATCCAATATGACCTTTTGATTTTTTGATCGACACGAATACGATCTCCTTTCTTCGCAATTACATCAAAGCGTGTGGAGCACCTTTTCACACCATCTTTAGTCACTATGGCACTCGATTCAGGATCTAAACCCTCTTCAAAAGGAAGTCTTGACCTTACACCGTAGGTTCTACGCAACAGCTTGGATGAAACAAGGTTTGGCTGAAGTACATGATACACTGCTCCTTGAGCTACCGCTAATTCACCTCGAGGAGGCATGGCGATTTCTCCGACAATGCCCTCGAATTCACTCTTTAAAATATCATACAAGTACTCTGAACATCCAAATCCACCCACTAAAAAGATAGCTTCCACATACTCATCTACCTGCGTTAATTGCTGTCTCACCAAAGACACAACCTGATTCAACACAGGACTAAACACTTTATCTCTTAATTCTTTTCGAGTAAATATCAGGTGGTTGTCCTATCACACACGTAACAACAGATGAGTTTTTTTTTTATGCAACTAGAGCAGTGTAATACGTTACATACCTCGTTAAGGAATTCCAAGCGTATATATTGTAATGCACCAGCCGGCACTTCTATATCGTAGTACTCGATGCTTTCATCATCACGATAATTTGGCTAAAAATACACCACAATACAAAGTTATTTTTACATGCGCAGTCAATCGTTTGTCCAACCGTAATATATACGTACCTTAATGCGCTCTATAAATATCTCCATGATCATTTCAGACATACAGGATGGCATTTTCTGGTGTGGAATGAGTTTTGACTTGAGTAATTTTCTCATGTTTTGATCGATGAAGGCACTTCCGCACATTCCACCGTGACCTCGTGTCACTTCTCTTAATGTTCTAGGCGGTGTAACATCCTCAATCAAACTGTAATTTTTGTTAATAATCACTCTCTTTACTCAATAATGACATTCAATTCATGTCAACATACTATGTAATCAAATCCACTGTGCCGCCACCAGCATCAACAATCATGAATATGTTACCGTTCGTGAGATTCCAAGAGTGGTATTTATTTTCGCAGTAGGCTGCTGCTGCTTCTGGTTCGCTAATAAGTTCGAGGCGTTGTAAAGGATCGTCATGCTCAATTAGCCCTGCTTGTATCACTGCTTCGCGCATACATGCTTTGGCTTCATCAGTCCAAATTGCCGGCACAGTGAGGCACTACATAAGTTGGGTGAGCCACATTGTCTTGTGATATATATTATATCGCGCTTGCGCGCACACTTTACATATCGGTATTGATGCTGTCTATAATCGTGTAATAAGTTTGTCTTTTGAAGCTCTTCATATACATAATCGTGAAATAACTTGATGTAATCTGCAATGACATCAATATGCGTTTTGTTGGTCAATAATGACATTCAATTCATGTCAACATACTATGTAATCAAATCCACTGTGCCGCCACCAGCATCAACAATCATGAATATGTTACCGTTCGTGAGATTCCAAGAGTGGTATTTATTTTCGCAGTAGGCTGCTGCTGCTTCTGGTTCGCTAATAAGTTCGAGGCGTTGTAAAGGATCGTCATGCTCAATTAGCCCTGCTTGTATCACTGCTTCGCGCATACATGCTTTGGCTTCATCAGTCCAAATTGCCGGCACAGTGAGGCACTACATAAGTTGGGTGAGCCACATTGTCTTGTGATATATATTATATCGCGCTTGCGCGCACACTTTACATATCGGTATTGATGCTGTCTATAATCGTGTAATAAGTTTGTCTTTTGAAGCTCTTCATATACATAATCGTGAAATAACTTGATGTAATCTGCAATGACATCAATATGCGTTTTGTTGGAAGGTAAAAGAATATCTTGACTTATAAGCGCTAGCTTAAAATACTGAATTAAAGTGCCATCATGATCTGGCTAGTTGAATGGTTCAGTCAACATCAACTTTTTTATTTTCCTTTTACTGCCACATAGTACTATACTCACTCGTAAGGATAAAAGTCTAGCGCCTCTTCCCCAGTCTAACAACTTTCCATTTTTATTTCGGTAATACACCAACGATGGCACTTTTGCGTAAAATCCATTGCTTTTCGGCCATTTGAAAATATCATGAATTTCTTCTTTTCCTCTCTCTTTGCCGTCCATCAACGCATAACAACAGCCCTAATAATGCTCTCCATCTTCAGTATATGCTTGCTCATTATTCATCGTAGTTGGTTTTATATTTTTCGCTTACAGAATAGGTTGTGCCTGAACAATAATATATAAAAAAAAGCTAGAGTTAGTATTAGTCCACTGCGATTTCCACTTGATAAATAGTTACCAAAGTCAATGGAGACAATGACGGGATACTCTTTGTCGCTCATTCTCTTCCCAAAGCAATCAATGAAATAAAAAATATGAAAAAAGAAAAACGAATTATTGAAAAATTGGATTTTATAATTTCGCGGTGATACAAACAAAAAAAAAACTCCTTTAAAGTAAATGAAGGGTGGCGCGGTGTCTTTTTCGCAGTTTCAACATTCGTCCGCTTTCTGCTGATCAAACGCATGGCAAAACCTAGAATAGCGCCAACGTCTATAGTTCTGCTAATAATAGACAGAGAAGGTTTAGAAAAATGCATTGACTCGCAGCGTAAGGTGTCGAGTCTTTCAACGATTACAAGAAGATTTCTTTTTCTTTAAGCAGTGCTGCGCGCTCTTTTTATCGCTGCAGTACCTCCTTTTTTGCATGAATTTTGATTTCATATTCAATCAACACGTAAATAATAAAAACGAGTAGTTCAGTCATGTGTACGCGATATTTCACAACTTCAAAATATGATTTTTTTAAAATTCCACCACGATTTGATATGAAAAAGTGAAACTATCCCTTTTTAATATTCTTCTCCCTCTTCTCGCTTTTTTTTATATATATTTACGCAGTTTATCAGTACTAATAGTTGTTTGACACACATAATACAACAATGAAACCAAACCAACAACAGCAGCCAGAGAAAGAGTTGCAAAAGTGTTCAGACGGTAGTAACGAGACCAACACTACGCGCTGGCTACAAACAAACAACAACAACAACAACAACAGGAGTAGTAGCGATAACGAGTCAGGCAAGACCGACGTTTGGCTCAGCACGAACTTTACAGAAGAAAGACAACGCATTCGTGAATTCTGGTTGCAATTGAGTGAAATTGACAGACGCTCATTAATAAAAGTAGAAAAAGAAGCGGTGTTGCGCAAAATGAAGGAACAACAACGCCATTCTTGCAACTGCTCGGTATGTGGAAAGAAAAGGTAAATTAATCCACCCTAGTGGCCAACCAATAATGTAATCTTTTATATAAATATTAGAGTCTATGCTTAAACCGTCTATTTAGAAGTGCTATCGAGGCAGAGCTGGAAGTGCTGTATGATGCATACTATGATGAATTGGAGCAGTATGCGCACCGCCAACAGCAGAATAACTATACAACCGTCATTCAATGCAAAAAGGAAATCAACCGTCGCTCTATAACTGCTGGAGATGAAAAAATGGAACTTACAGATACACTCACAGTAAAAGGGGCAGTCATCACTGTCGCAGATGATTTACTGAAAAATAATGGACGAAAACTCTTGGATATGATGGAAAAGCTGGCAGAAAGAAAGTTATTTAAAGAGCGTGAAGCCGGTAATCTTTCTGATAAAGAGGACGAAGAAGAAGAAGAGGAAGATTCGGCAGAAGCCAAGAACGATGATGACGAGGAAGAGGTATATCCCGTAAGTTTACTGATTTAAAATAAAATATAGTAAAAAAAATATTGATTAAAAAATGAATTGATAAAATAGGACCCAAGAACAGAAGATCAACGCATGGAAGAGGGACGCAAAATGTTCCAGGTATTTGCGGCACGTATGTTTGAACAACGAGTGCTGGCTGCTTACCGAGAAAAAGTTGCTCAAGACCGACAACGACGTCTCATTGAAGAGCTTGAAGAAGAAGAACGACAGCGTCAGGAACGTGAACTAAGAAAACAGCAAGAAAAGGAAAGAAAGCGTGATAAAAAACGGTAATCGTGTCCACTCTTTCATATTGATTTAGCCCGTGCTTCTTTTTATTCATATGAAAAAAAAATAGGCAACTAAAGTTGCAACAAGAAAAAGAACGATTAGAGTTTGAAAAGAAGAAAAAGGAAGAGGAAATGGCAGTCAAGGCTGATCGAGAGCGCAAAGCAAAAATGGAACGCCAAATTCGAGAACAGGAAAGACAGAAGCGTGAAGAAGAACGTCTTCAAAGGGAAAAAGACCGCTTGCGCAAAGAACAAGAGAAAAAGAAACGTCGATTAAAGGAAGAAGCCGATAAAGAGCAAAAGCGTAAAGAGGAGGCTGAACGTCAGCAAAAAATTAAAGAAGAGGAGGAAAGAAAGAGACAATTGGAGGCGGAAAAAGAAGCTCTTGCAAAAACGACTGCCAGTAACGATCCTTTACCACAAAAATCAACGGAGGACCAACATCATCATGTATTGACTGACTCTACAACAACAATGGCACCAATCGACCAACGACGAAAGTCAATCACTGATCCTATTGGAAGCCCTGCTCGTTCACGATGTGCTCAACCACCTATTCAATGTGTTGCAGATAGTTCAGAAGCCCAACATTCATTCTTTTCAAACTTTCTATTCAGTCACCCTACACCTCAAGGTAGTTAGCAACCATAGATTTCATTGTCATGTTTGATTCTCATCTATTCTTGCTCATTTAGAAAACCCCAAGGATAATTTAAAGAAGAGTAGACGTGTGTCAAGCGATGGTGCAGCTTTGAGATGGTCTAATGGATGGACACCTCTTACGGCTCTATCAGACAATGTGCATGGAAAATTATTCGGTGATGTACTCGTAAGTGTTCTGGCAACAAGCATACTACCGCAATGTAGAATACTGACATTTTTGGGTGTCAAAAGGCGGGAGATCGAAATACAGTGATACTGGAACGAGCACGATTTGCTTATGTGAAGTTGGATGAATTAGCTCAAACCAAATTCTTTATGAGACCTAATTTCCATACACTGGATCAACTTCACCGTATGGTGCGCGATCTATTCCATGATATGCCCATTGATCCCAGAGAAGTGTATGAAGTGATAAACCATCATCCTGCGAGCGAATTCAAATGCTACTATAACCAATCTCAGCAATGTTATATCGTACAGCATGGCATATTGCCTTCAAGATCAGCGTCTTTATCACTATTACCCACCACCATGATATCTCCACCTCTTTTGCAACCTCAATTACACGCATTTCAAAACTCGTAAAGTAATATAACTACTTTTATTTACAAAAAATAAATTATTGGTTCCAATATTGTTGACTACTGTTACCACCGCGGTACTGTTGCTGCTGTTGGTAAGAGAACATGGGAGATTGACCAAAGTAGTTGCTACCATAAGCCTGTTGTTGTTGATTTTGAGGGGACTTGTTGGTCTTTTCGGGAGATCCATTCTCTTGTTGTTGTGCTTGCTGTTGTGGTTGTTGGTGGCTCAAGAATTGTTGTTGGCCATAAAATTGGTTGCTTGAGAAGTCATCGAATTGACTAGTAGCGTTAAATCCTCCATATAATTGTTGGGTAGCGTTGTAAGGGGAATGGCTACCATAAGGAGATGAAATAGCAGCAGAGGCCGTGGTACTGGTAGTAGGTGTACCCATGGTCTTGGGTTGTTGTTGTTGTTGTTGTTGTTGACCATAGACAGAGTTGGAGTACATGTTGTTTCTACCTCCCATGAATGAATTAGCAGCTTGTTGATGTTGACCGTAAGGAGAGTAAGCATTAAATTGGTTAGGCATGTAATAATAAGGATAGAAAGATTGGTGTTGTTGCATGTTGTTACTGTACATTTGAGAGAATTGAGAATCTTGTTGTTGTTGTTGTTGTTGTCCTTCTAAACCTGATTTAGCACCATCTTGCTTGATATCAGAGGAAGCAAACTTTTGAGGTTGAGTGTTGTAATAATTACCAGAACGGTCATTACCATAAGCAGCATAATTAGGGTTAAATGAATTGCCATAATCTTGCATACCAAATTGTTGGTAAGGTTGTTGCTGATAAAGTTGATGTTGTTGATATTGGTGTTGTTGTTGTTGTTGGTACAAAGCTTGTTGTTGGTGTGATTGAATATCTGATTTTTGTGTGGTGGTTTCAGAGACTTGCTCAGAAGTATTTTGCACATGAGCAGTATCATTCACGTTGGATTTGGAAGAAGTGGTAGCAGTAGAGGTTTGTGGTTGTTTCACAGAATTTAAAATATCTGCGACACTGGGATGACTTGAACTACTATATATGGAAATAAAAAGTCAATTTAAGTCCAATTAACGAATGAACAAGACTTACGCATTATTGGTCTTGGGAACATTCTCTTCAAGATTCAGACTACTGAAATTGACTGAAATATCATCTTTCTTATCTTCAACAACGGGAGCCTTTTCTTTCTCTTCTTTCACTGGTAATTGAATGGGTTGGTCCCACTGACTTATGGAATCAGCTACAGTAGTTGTTGATGTGTTATTATTAGTGGCAGGTGTCAACCAGGCATCTTCCACCTTCTTTAATTCCTTGCCAGAAGAAATAGGTTCAACCTCTTTAACAGGTTCTTCCTTTGTTCTACGCTCTATTTTAGTCTTAAACTCGTTATAATTAAAGTTAATATACTACGTACTGTAATAAACTAGCCCATGTCTTTGCAACACCTGCATTACTTGATTTGGAAGAGGAGGAGGAAGCACCGGTGACTTTTTTAGGAGCATCTAACCAAGCATTATTATTACTATTACTGCTACTACTTGTAGCGTTATTATCTTTGGACTTCCAAGCGTCCCCACCACTTCCCCAACTATCTACAGTGGTTGTATTCCAACCGTCACCACTAAAATCCGAGGTGGTAGTAGAGGTGGAAGGTTTTTTTGTTTGCCATGAAACGGCAGCTACGGAACTACTCGTAGCAGTAGTGGAGGGCTTATGTCGAGGTGCAGCCGCAGTTGAGGAACGTTGATACTGTGACTTTTGATGCACAGAAGGTTTACTATTATAAGCAGTTGATCTATTATTATAAGAAGAAGTGGGATATGAAGTAGCTGCTGTGCTAGTATTTGATGTCGAAGATTCTAGTGACGCTTTGTTGGCCGCTGCTGCTTCCTTCTTAGACTTTTTTGTTTTCACTTCGCCCCATTGATTTGCGTGACCTTTTTTATGTAAAATATGAAAAGGCTACTCATAGTCTACGGCTAAGAACTACCCTTTACTTTACCTTCACTTATACGGTCAATGGCTAGTTCCAAATCGCCATCTGCATCTTGAAGTGTAAATAAGAGATCTTCTTCAGTCCAGTCTGAAAATAGTTCTTTTAAAGTCGACAGTTGTGAGTTGTACTTTGCTTTAAGTTTCTTAAAATCGCTTTGTGCTCTTTCTGGTGTACTCATGTTTTTATAATTTATATTTCGTACTTTTGGTTTATACAAGCAAAAATAAATGAAGAAGAGACAAGAAAAATATTTTTTTATTTTGTTTTTTCCTTTTTCTAATTTTCCTCTAATGACGTAAACACTCTGCTTTTAAAAATTATAGTAGCTGATTCGAAAAAACTTTATGCGAAAAGCAATTCAGGAATGTGTCAAACTTGGTCAAAAAGAGGCATCGAGAATGTGACAGAAGAAGTACAAATGAATGCTTACAATCGTATTCATAGTATCTATATTTTGTTGGCAAGACAACAAATTCGAAATCAGAAACATATCAAATTAACAGCTCACAAAGAATACAAGAGGATGAGGGGGGACGATCCAACTTCCCTAGTAGTGCAACGGTCAAGCTTTGAAACATTTTTGGTACGATAGTGTGCGATATTCTTACCGTCTGTCGATCTGCTTGAGTTTAAAGTTAAATAGATTTTGACAGTCGACATCGCGCCGTTTATTTGTTTTTTGCATCACGTTCTCGATTTCTTGATGGCGTACCCCTCTAATGTCTCATATCAGTAATAATTGCATGAAACATGCTTAGTGCTCTTTAATCAATATATTAATGTAAACCCTAACCAGTTGCAATCACTTTCAAACCTACCGCACTCTCCGCTCACAGTTATCGAAACCCTCGTATCAATTAATACTCCTGAAAACTTGTTAGAAATGCATTTCACTTCTGAACAAGTTGCTAGGACCCGAATGCACACTCTACTTGTCGCCTTAGTTCAAGTTTATCTACAAAGTGTGTAACCTTTCCAACAAACTTCAGTTATTATATAATAAACATGTGCAATATCCAAAAATAAAAAGAGGAAAATAGGTATTGTTGACAGCCTTTTATTGTCTGTTGGTTGTCAAGTTAAATATTTTCTTTTGATCGCCTTCCCCTACATAGCCATTAATATAAGCAAACATTTGAATAACAGGTACAATAGTGAGTTAGACTTTGATTGAGCTTTTTCCCCAGGTAATGATGACTGATAGATGCGATATATCTTGTGTATAGTAAATTCAGGCTCGAAAAGAAGAGTTGGTTAAGTGTTCATAGATGATTTCTATTGTTGGTATTTTGTAAAATAAACACTTGCTGGTTTACTTTCTGTCTTCATCAGGCTCTCCCATTTCTATATCCTCCTCGATGACAAGTCCGTAGCTTGGGTTCATCTTGCAATTGAGAAAAGTTCTGCGGGAATGTCCAAACTCATGGCACCAAGGGCATTGCACATTGGAAGCTTCAGGCATATCGGCATCAATCATGTTACGAGGATTCTTTTTGCACCCGTGGAAAGTTTTACGCGAGTGTCCAGGTTCGTTACAAGAGGCGCAAACAACAGTTGACATTTTCTGTTAAAGATAAAGAGCTATTGAGGAAAATTGTTTACGTTTTATACAAACTGTCTGTTTGTTAAGATTAAGAGCTCGGGAAAGAAAAGACTTTCTGGTTTGTAACGCCACATTTTGATTTTGACAGTGTGACAACAAGAGAAGGGGCAATGAGAGACTGTGAGTTTTTTTTTTTTTTTTTAGGTATAGTTTGTTATCTTCTAAATACATGGGCCAATCCGGTCCCCCTTATCACTTGGAGATGCTGTCTTTCCAAGGTTTGCCTCTTTTACACCTCTATTGGTATGAGCTGCCAAGTTTTGATTGGATGTATAATACGTATCTGGAGAAATTGTGTGGTATTAAAAAGGAAGGCAGACAATTTCAAAATAACCAGAGACGAATGAAAAGACTAGAAAGAACCGATTGGCAAGAAGAGTTCCTTAATTATCGGCAATAGCAGATTTTGAGCCCAAACGATCGCTGTGAAAGTGCATATAATTGTATAATTGATGGCTTCCTGTAGATGTATGTGTGTAAAGAACTCCGTTGCATAAATCAATTTCTACTATGCATGGTCTAGACCAAAAAGAGCTTCTTGTGAATATGTTTGAAGAAATATAGTTTTAGTTTTTAGTGCGCACGTTATAGCTCATACAAATACAATGGAGAATTAATATCAAAATAAATGCCTGAACCCGATTGACTTAATTATGATTTCATTTTCTACTAATAATTTAAAGCATATCATGTATATGTTTTATACAATCTCCAACTTGTAACAAATGCTATTCAGGTCTATAACCTGATGTTTGACTCAACATTGTCCTTCAACACAGCATAACCCACCTGGCGATGCGCAGACTAAAGTATCACGTGCGTATCACATGATTAATTTGTCAAAGTTCGAAAATCCAATTTATATCACAGAAAACAAGTATAAAATTATAGATGTGATACTTTACTAGTATAAAATTATTTGTGGCATCAAACTGAGACCATTATAATGGCTAAAAGTGGCTAAAAATAGTTGCAAAAATTTTAAATTTACAAAATATATCTTACATACTGATGTTTTGTACTGTCAGGCCGCAAGATACCTTTGACTGGGATGAAATACCAGATGTCATTAGGTTCCATAATAGAAATAGAAAGAGGAAGTTTAGGCCAATCATCTCACCAAGGAACACCAAGCGTATTAGAAAGAAGGAGCCGGACAACCCACGTGACTCAGCCGGACATTCAGATGACAATAACGTGAATGTCACGTGATAATACTTGTCCGAGGAAATGCTTATATTATAAATAGTTTTGGAAATATTATTTTAATAAATTTAACTTCTTTTCCCGTTTCATTTTAATTCTATACATTCGTATATATCACGCAGTAAAGAAGATCTTTAACCTAAACCTCGCGCGCCACTGCAAATAAAAACTCCTGACAATTTCCGGATAACGTCCGGGAAATGCAACATTAGACGGATAATTTTCCGGACCCGGGAAACGCGACGCGGTCGGTGTTTCCGGACAATTTCCTGACT